>VDFB02106145.1:0-13001 GCA_007258455.2 Sequoia sempervirens
CACTCTCTCCCACTCTCTCCCACTCTCTCCCACCCTCTTCCACTCCCACCCTCTCTCACCCTCTCTCCCACAAGCATACATACATACATACATATAGGCATACATACATACATACATGACACACCATCATACATATACATACAAACATATTAAAAACATTCAATAAAGTGGCATTTAACTAAAGGAAGACATGACATGAGTGTGTTATGTGTTGCTAGAAATGTTCCTCGGAGAAGCAAAAAATGTCAAAACTAACACGTAATGTGCTCGCATTATAACAAGAGCGCGTTCTAATGCGCTCGCGTTATATTTTGCTTTGGGAATCCCCAAGCCTTAGCTTTGGTATTTTCCTTGGAATACCAACCCAAAGGCTTGGAGGCATTCCCAACGACCAGAGACGTGTTTTTGCAAATTCTACAGTTTTTCACATAATCGGGCTCATGCTCACCGTCAGGATTGAATCTAGTTTAATATCGACAAAATCGAACACATGGGTAATGTTAGGTTCTCTCTTAGCTTTCCAACGATGTAATTTTTTTCACTTTTTGAAAATGTTAAGCCTTTCATCCATAATTTCTTTTGTTTGTATGTCTATTTTTTGTCAAAAAGCAGTGTTTGGTGTTTTTTTCGTTATAAATTAACCGTTTATCAAAATTTCAAATAAATTACATTTTTAGAAACTGGACTCCATTCTACAAATTTTAAAAAATAAAAATAAAATAAAATCTATTACTTTCCAAAATTTGTAGGGGGAGCACGACCAAAATTCTTCTTTTTATGAAGTGCCCACTTAGAAAATTATCAAAAAAATCATGCATCAACTAGATACTGTTAGCTAACTTTTGACCATAGCAATTTTAAAAATACTACAAAAAATTTCACCATGCTAGGGTCGTACAAGAGTTGCTATGTTATGTTTTTCTGACAAAAACAACAACAATTTGTGTGCATCCCTCTTTTGAACCCCTTAATCTCAACCATTTTCAAAATAAATTAGTAGTTTAGAAAGTAGACTCGGAGCACTCTGATCCTTGTTTTTGTTCCATCTCAAAATTTTGAGTGTAGCTATCCTCAATTTCACATCCAAGGTTAGTATTTCTTGATTTCAGAAAAAAAAAGTGGCCACTTAAGCCCCCTTTTTAGGAACCATCTTGGTACACTTACCCCAATCACACTTCCTCTACCCACAGGTCTTGGCATAGGTTGCGTCCCATTCAACGCTCTACCTATACTCCCAAAACCTCTTGCTCTGATACCATTTTACAAAAAAAAATCCCTCTTAGTGTTCACACAATCTTAGTCACAAATTTACAATCACAAATGACAATTTAAATTCTCAAACTACAAAATTCCACTATTTCGCAGCCAACACAATTTACTTTGACAATTTCATTTGTCAAATTAAATCAAAATTCAAAATTTTCACAAGATTGATGGAAGTAAATGTAAATTCATCAAGTCATATCACAAAATCAAAGTTACACAATGCACTGGTGGTCATTTTAATTTTATGGACCCTACCAATTTTCCTCATCTTACATACATTGGTGTGATTTGCAAATTATCAAAGATTAAGGAAAACAAGTTGCAATAGTATAATTAAGTGGTAGAATAGTCTAATAAGTGTTAGATCAATTCTTGTAAATTATAAATTGGCTTATGTATAAAGGATAACTTTTGCATGCATAGATATTTTGTTTCATAGATGTGGATCTAAACCCTAATTGTTGGACACTAGGAACATTGAGAGGGGGGTGAATAAGTGTTCTAAAATATTTGAATTTCAAATCAAATCTTAATCTTTCAACAACAATATTAAACTTTAATAGCATCCACAACATACAAACAAAAGGAAAACATATAATCACATTAAGGAGACAATGTGAAAACCATAACACCAAGATTTTTTTATGTGGAAACCCTGTTAGAGGAAAAACCAAGGTGGAGATTAATCCACAAAGTATACTCTGGTAAAAGTATGATCAAAAGGGAATGCACTTGCATTCGGGCACACTGCCTAGAGCTCACTGCTCAAAAGGGAAAGGCTCACTGCCTTACAAAATATTTGAGAATTTAACAAAATGTTGAATTGAGAATATAGCATCTACAAATGCCTAGATTCAATCCCAATGAGGCACATAAAACAGATTCTGGACCTTCTGTCCAATTCACACTTTTGCTCTGCTCTGCTCTACTCTACTTTGCTCTCCTGCAAAAACCCTTCTGTAGCACAAACAAAATTCACTCAACAAATCTTCTGATATTAGCCCATATAGCTATTTTGCACTTTTTTGCACACACACACACACCTTCTCACCACTTCATACTCTATTACAAAATGAATTACCGATCTCCTTTATATATCCGCTAATAAGGATTTCATTTCTATATGTCATTTTTAGACAAAATATAATATTTTTCCACTGTATGTCAGCTCAAATCATCAATTAGAATTAATGCGTACCCACACAAGTCCGCTAGACTATAGTAGGGACCCAAATCAAAATTCTCAACACAAGAAATAGTTAGAACAACTACTCCTTATACATTCGTGACACGCTATATACACCAGGTTGGCCATAATGAGAAAATAAACAATAAGTCGTTCTACCGAATCTCCAAACTCATATGTACTGATCAATGCAACATTGCAAAACTTATCAATCAGGTAACATACATGCTTGACAAGCTTCTCTGGGGATCCACACAACAAAATAATGATCTGGTGAAGTATTCAGACCAACTTATCAATCAGATACTCTATTCTTCATGCTTTTTGCCGGTAGATTACAATCTTCTACTTTTCTTGCTGGTAGGAACTACTTCTAAACTGCGGACCATAGTACTGACTCCAGTTGCCATCAATGACAACACTAGCAACCAAAAACAATCTCCCAAAGCCATGTGCCAACACTAATGACATATTTTGAATTTTTAAATTAGAATCTTTGTTTGAGTCATCCAAAAATTGCATACCTTAAGTGAATTATTTTATGTAGTACATGAAAAAATATGTCCACTATTATAATCTAGCTAAGTATTATTTTTAATTTATTTTTATTTTTGCATTTAATTACATTTATGGAAATGATCATCTTGAACTCTATTACTTTGGTTAATTATTGTTTCAATGATTACATTTTATTTGATTTTATACTAAGTAAGATTGATTATGATATGATAAAACACTTACATTTTTGTCTACCTAATATTATCTCACACCTCTAGGTTTTATTCCTTCTTAATTGGGGTTTTATATTTAAGTTATATTTTGATTATTTATCTTATTTTAAAATCTTATTGGGGCTTATTTCTCTTTCTTATTCTATATTCAATGCCTTTGGGTGAACCCACAATAGTGAGTACCACTTGTGGGACATCACATTTTTGAACTCAGATGGAGGTGAAAAGTTAAAAACACCTTCGTTCAAAGGTACATAAAAAAATATCTTTGTTTGAAGGTGGACCTTCATTCAAAGGTTTAGAATATTAAAAAAAAAACCTTCAAATGAAGTTAATTTCCAAAAATGAAAAAAAGGGACCTTTGAATAAAGGTCATTTTTTTTCATTCTTGGAAATTTTCTTCATTCTACGAGTTTTTCAATTTTTTTTTTGTGGAAATGACAAATTCAAATGAATGCCTTAAAAGTGACCTTTCCACCTTAGGCCTCAGATTTTCCTCAAAATTTTCTATTTCCAACCTTGGGTTGGACCAACAAATGGAATGAATATGAAAAGATAATTTTTAGGATTGTAGCATTCAAAGCAAGCTTTCCAATGAGTATAATATTGAATATTATTTAATTTGATTATTATATTTACTTTCTATTTTCTAGTGAAGATAGTTTTTTAGCAATTGTGAAGGTGTATGTTCCACACACATGGAAAACTAGTAAAATAGATTAAAATTTTGAAAAATAATTGTCCTCTAGATATTGATGTTCTTATTTCAACTAAAAAAGAGGTTAATTCTAACAAATACGAAAAAAGGTTATGAGATACCAAATGAACCTATTTTTTAAATTATAGTCAATTATCTCACTTCAAAAAGTTATACAAATTAAATTGTGCAAAAAAATTATTAAAAAATATCCATGCCCTAGATATCTATGTTACAAATCTATAGTTAAAAATTTATAATTGTATCATTCCTACAAATAAAGTTATGCTATACCAAATAAACATTATATTTAAAAAATACTATTAACAATAAAAAATAAGTAATTAAAACTCATGTAAAAAAATCACAAATTATTTCTTAATTTAAAAATATATATTTTTATAATCCATAGACAATATCTCAAAAATCACTAGTTCACATAATATTTAAATGTCCTATTTTGACCAAAAAGTGGGACACACTATTGTGGGATCATCCATTTTTTTTTTTAGGGTTTGTGGTTTGTAGTGTGATATTTCTTTCCTAACCTTACCCACCTTTGATTTTATCCTTAGGGTTTCATTTTTAGACCTTATTTTCTAATTATATAATTTTATCATGAATATGTTTATTAGGGTTTGAGAATACATAGTAATATACCTCTTGAATTCCACCCTACTCAATCTTGTTGTGCCTCTAGGGTTCAATTTTCATATATAAATATAGACTTAATTTTTTATTTATATGTCCCTAACTCACTCATATTTTAGTTATCCATATTTAGTTGGTTTTGGGCCTTTTAAGGTTGATGTTCAATAGATCCTTACCCATCCAACCTTGGCTTATACTTTATTGTTTCATTCATTATGTGGATTCTTATGATTCTCTATTTTGGAATTATCTGCATACATATATCAAGGACTACAAAATGTTCTCATGGTTTATTGATTACGATCCTTTTACATATATCAAGGACTATAAGATGTTCTCATGGTTTATTGATTACGATCCTTTGATCATTATACAATTGACTACACATAAAAAGATGGCTAAGGGATGTGATCTAAATTATCAACTGAAGAATAACCACTTAAATATATCTTTGGGATTTAATGCAATCATTTGAAACAAATATAAACATATTAAGGAAAAATTTATCCACAAATATCATTCCATCTTCTATTAATCTTGCTAAGAATATTATTCTTTAGAGATTATTGTTCAATACAAATCTAATATTTTATTTACATATTAGGGATTACCTCCTCCTCACATTATAAATAGTGTTGAAAATGAGCATCTTTGAATCAAATTTAAGCTTTAATGGACAATGGATCTATTCCAAATATTTATAGTAAGGTCTTTTTGGATGTCATGAAAATTGACTCTACTAAATTGTAATGACAATTTTAATTTATCATCAAATAATTTGATGTGACCCATGAATCCCTTGATTTTATTACTTTACCTAACACTTTGGGATCCATCATAGTTGATATTATGTTCCATGTTATGCCTAGTGCTTTGGTGTACAACAAATTTTTAGGTTTTTGAAGTTGGATTCATGTCAAAGGTGTTATAACTTCTAAACGTCAGTAGAACTTGAAGTAATGAGTTGAAAAAGAGAGAAACATGTTTATATAGGTCAAATAAAATGTATTAAGGATCACAAGAAATATTTAGACAAGCGGAAAATGAAGGAGAAGTTTTAGATTTGAAGTATGAGCCTATAACAAGGAATTTGGACAATAGGAGAAGGAAACTAGGGTTCTATTCATTCCAATAATGGGAAGAGGGGAAAACAAACTAGGATGACCAAATGGAGGTAGGATAAAAGAGATTCATGATAGGATAATTATGATAATGACCCTAATGTTTTATGATTTAGAACTCTAATATTCAACTCCTTTACTTTTTTATTATGTTTTTTATAATTCCTTACATGTATGTTGCATTAACAAGGCATTTAATGTGTTTTAGAGGAAATAATACCAACTTCTATATCAATCACTACCATTTTTTTAGGTAAATGATTGTTAGAAGCTTGATCAAATAAAGATACAAAAAGAGGGAAAACTATCATTTTACAACATTTAATAAGGGTCCTAACACTAGGGAGTGTTACATGTTGAGTGCTAGAGTTCCCAAGGCTGTTAGGATGGACTTGTGATATATTTGATCTTGAAACTTTCCTAGGAGTTTGAACATGATTTATTGAGTTTAAGGCTCTTGTGGGATCTTTTTGTGATAATTGAGAATGTTAAAATTAATAATAAAAATGAGACTAAACATACAAAAAAGTATGAACACTAGAATAAATACAAAACATAAAATAGAATTGCGAAAAAAATATTTTCTTATCTTACAACAACCATCATAACTATGATATGATCACTTTTGATAAAATATTATAACTATATTATAATATTGAGATAAAGTCCTTTACCATTCTATCTACAAAGTTAGATGTAATTAGCTGATAGACTATATATTGTGGGCACAGCCCATTGGAATTGTCAGGCAGGATAATTTCATCAGAAAATTTCACCCGAAATTTTTTCCGATTTCCCAATCAAATCGAACTTCAATAACTCTCAAACTCAAATATTTTAGATCTACTTTCGTAATGTGAATAGATTGAAGCGGCAAGGGCAGGTTCGTCTCATTTTAAAAATATTCTGCAGAGGGAGTGGCTTTGAGGCCCGATTTACCATAGATGTAGAACTAGCTATGGCACCTTGTGTAATGGGTATGCCAAAGAGGTGTGAAAGGTCATTTAGGAAAAAAATGGTTTATTTGTTGCTCACATTTGTGTAGTAAATAAAATCAATTGATAGATCATGTAGAAAATGATTTTAATATAATTATTCATTTTTTTTATACTATTATATTTAATAACATTTTGTTTCCATAGTCCATGATAGTGATCATTCTCTCTCATATGTTTATCATCCTGATGATGGATCATGGAGTATGATCTGAAATGTTGATGTAAAATTGCACACATCTGCTTACCATCTTGATGATGAATCATGGAGTATGATCCAAAACGTTGATGTAAAAATTGCACAATTATTTTTTCGTAAATATATATACTAATTATTATATTTATTAATTTATGTTTTTATAATTTATATTATTAATTTATTGATTTTAATATTATTATTAAAATATATAATTTATTTTTATATTATTATTAATTTATGAATAAATTAACTATTATATTATTATATAAATATTTATTATTTATTTGAACATTAAATTAATTATAATATTATACTAAAAAATATTTAAATTTAATATATTTTGTATTGTATGTAATTTTATTTTATAATATTATATAAAAAATAATTTACAAAATTATATTTTATAATCTAAAATAAAAATAAATAAATAAAAAATCATCTAAAAATTAAAAAAATAAGATTTAAGAATAGTACTACAAAACATAATAATTTACATTACATAAACTTGTATTTATCACAAGAGAAAAAGATAAGATAAAACTTTTTAAAGCCACCATGAACACGTGGGAGTTAAGTAGGCATGTTTTGCTAGAAAATAGAGTAAAAGCGAATATGCTTTAAAACCAAATAAAGAGACAAAAAAAAGGAGATCGTTGTGGCTTGGAGAGAGAATAAATAAAATATTTATGGGACAACTACCAGGTAGCAGTATACAGCGAACTAAGACACAGCATTTATGGCACAACTACTACGTAGCAGTATACAGCGAACCAAGACAGAGCATTTATGGGACAACTACCACGTAGCAGTATACAGCGAACCAAGTCAGAGCGAGCCATCATATAATTACTGCTTGAGTGACAAAATTCCCGCGCTGAAATTTTTTGGCTCAGACAGAATGAAAACCCTTTCTTTGTAAAGCCTGGTCCTTGATCAACAAACCAGACTGCATATCCGACAAGTCCATTCTACATACCTTAAGATTTTCATTTAATAGATGGCGACGTCGTGGCAGGAATTTTATTTGCTTTGTGAAAAGTGTGTGTTGGATTCACTCAACATCTCTAGACAGTGAAAGGAAGGACACAGCCTTCCTGAAACGGATTCTCCAAAAATTTTAGAGAAAAGTATATAGCCAAATTGTAGGTAGGGTTTCATAAATTTTTCCTGCAAGCTCCGCCCACTTTTTCTCATTGGCATCATTGACAGCACGTCACAATTTGTGCAGAATCTTGAGGTAAATCACTTGACGTAGTTTGAGGTAATTATGTGTTGCTGGTGCTCATGTTTTCTGTATTCGGCTGCAGGGTTATCTCTTTGTAGTTTTGTGAGATTGTTGATGTCTCACCTTTTATTATCTGCATGAGCTTAAAATTTCAATTGTTAACCATCATAATCATTAATCAAGAACTTTTTGGTTTCTCTCTATTGAAGACTTGTCTATTCTTCTTCTTTGGCAAATGTGGTGTTGTATTTGTGCAATGAGATTAAGTTCATGACACCAACAATCAAGTGTTGGTTAGGGACAGAAAAAGATTTGATGTAGGGAAAGGTGTGTTACGTATGGAACTTTAGAAAAAAATTCCACTGAGGTTGAGCCTATCAGTGAGTAGCCTTAAATGTTGAGGAAGCATTGGTTGTTGATGTCATTCTCACGGGCACTATCAGACCCGCATATGGCTTTGAAATTATTAAGGATGTTGAAAAGGTGGAAGAATTATCACACTGATTTAGGCCATACTAGGGGAAAGGACCCAGTAGTTGTGCACCCTAACTTTGTGCTTCTAATTATCCTACGTGGAAATTTCAAATCACTCCCAATTTTTTACAGCAGCTTACTTGGCAAGTCCCCTGCTTATAACTAAGGTTTCAGGGCCACATCATCAAATATGATGCCACATCAGCATGCTTTTTGTCAAGGTGTCCAAAAAGGCCCAAAAAAAAAGTGAGACCAATACTTATGAATTCACAGCATGTTTTATTGAGCGTTGATGTGGAATCACAAGATTGGTTGTTTTTTAGATCAAAGGAATACATTTTGTTTAATTATGGATAGTTATCATCAGCACTAACAACTTTAAAGTCACAACTATTGGTCCAATATTGATAAAAATAGTGGGCATTATATAAACAACTACTATCACAACTATTGAAACATGCTCAGGTATTGGGTCCTCTCCCCTACTCTGATAACAATTTGTAACTGATGTTTTATTAAGAAGAATTTTAATGTCTTGTAACAAAGAATACTCTTGAACTGTCAACTTTGTTGCAACCAATACTCATCAAAAGATATGACGAAACAGGTAATGCTAATTTTGGATTGAGAAATTCGTGTTGGCCAATGTGGAGGAGTGGTAGAGTTTATGAATGTGCACTTTTGTATTTTAGAAATATAGGATTATTAACATAAGCAGGATGTGAAGATGAATGCTAAAAAGAATTTGAGAAGCCTCACACTCAAAACTCAAGTGTTCGTCAAAATTTTAGGTCTTTCGCATATTGAAGGGGGTGTTGCATCTAACTTGAGCTAGGCAGTTGCATAATACTTTGTGGTGTAGCTAAATATCTGAAGTTCTTCACATCTTTCCTTGACATGAAAGGTTGCAATCCAATTTTCTTCACTCACAACCGATATTTGGTTTCAATTTGAAAATTACAGGGACATTGTTGTTTGGCTTTCATTTATTCTATGTGTAATCGGTCAACTCAAGATTGAATTTACTAGGGTTTATGGTTTCTTGTTTAAGTTTGTTAAGATTTTAGAAACCTTGAATTGTTAATAGAGATGCATCCTTTTTGTGTCATTATCATGCATGCCTAGATTGTCCAAAGTTTTTCTTTTATTTCTATGGGCATTGCCTAGATTGCTGTTGCAAAAAATATTTTTCACATACAAAACTTGGGTGCATCGACATGTATTATCCCTCAATTTTTTAGGGTTTAATTTTGTTAGGGTTTAAAATTACAGGGACATTGTTGTTTGGCTTTCATTTATTCTGTGTGGAATCGGTCAACTCAAGATTGGATTTACTAGGTTTTATGGTTTCTTGTTTAAGTTTGTTAAGATTTCAGAAACCTTGAATTGTTAATAGAGATGCATCCTTTTTGTGTCATTATCATGCATGCCTAGATTGTCCAAAGTTTTTCTTTTATTCCTATGGGCATTGCCTAGACTGCCTTTGCGAAAAATATTTTCAAAAGCATAATATGGAACACTGACTTTAGCAGTTGCAGTGATTTGTAGGACATATCCGTCTTTGCTAGAATAGGGGATTTCGTCATTGTAATTTTGATGGTGCTGGCTATTTCATATGGCATCCTGGTCAAAGGTGACCATCGAGATAACGAGGGACAAATCGATGGGAACAAAAATAGAAAGGAGTATGAAGGAAGAATCTTTGGTAACAATTTTGTGAACAAACGGAGGGGCATTATGCTATACCTTAGGTTAGATTAGGTGATTGGGTTTAAAGTATGGAGGAGATTAATCCAATCAACTGATATTTTCTGGCTGCAACAATCTTGTTTTGAGCTCAAGAATGAGTAGCCCCAAAACCTTGATATTTTTAGATGCTTACTTAAATGCACATACAAAACTTGGGCGCATCGACATGTATTATCCCTTGATTTTTTAGGGTTTGATTTTGTTAGTGTTTAAAATTACAGGGAAATTGTTGTTTGGATTTCATTTATTCTATGTGTAATCGGTCAACTCAAGATTGAATTTACTAGGGTTTATGGTTTCTTGTTTAAGTTTGTTAAGATTTCAGAAACTTTGAATTGTTAATAGAGATGCATCCTTTTGTGTCATTATCATGTATGCCCATATTTTCTAAAGTTTTTCTTTTATTTCTATGGGCATCGCCCAGACTGCCTTTGTGAAAAATATCTTCAAAAACTTAATATATGGGACATTGACTTTAGCAGTTGCAGTGATCCGTAGGACATATTTGTCTTTTCTAGAATAGGGGATTTCATCATTGTAATTTTGATGGTGCTTGCTATTTCATATGGCATCTTGGCCGAAGGCGGCCATTGAGATAATGAGGGACAGATCGATGGGAACAAAAATAGGAAGAAGCATGAAGGAAGAATCTTTGATAATGATTTTGTGAACAAACGAAGGGACGTTATGCTATACCTCAGGTTAGATTAGGTGATTGGGTTTAAAGTATGGAGGAGATTAATCCAATCATTATGAGAATACAACCATCGTGCCAGTGATGTGGGAGAGGACAAAGAAAAAAACCCATCTTGCACAAATCCCTTATGGGAATAGTAAATATTAGTCAACACCTCCCATCCTTTTCTGGGTAAGATTGTATCCATTAAAAAAAAATCTCTTTCTGGGTGTTTACAGAAATGAAATAGATCTTTTCCTTCTTTATCATATAGACCACATCTGATTTAGTTTAATAGACTTTTGGGTAAAGAACAACATGATTTATTTATCTTGTGGATTCTTGGTCAATAGTACACAAAAAATAGTCAGCCAATTTGTTGGTGTTCATATAGACCACATATGATATAGTTTAATAGACTTTTGGTTAAAGAACAACATGATTTATTTATCTGTGGAGTCTTGGTCAATAGTACACAAAAAAAAATCAACCAATTTGTTTTAACACCAACATTATATTGAAACTATTGCTAGAACTTAGCATGTCTTTACATTTTACTTTGTGTAGTTGGTGTTAGAGACCCAAATTTGCACCCCTCTGCCAAGTTGTGAAAGAACTTAGCAAATTTGGACTAACATGGGACTACTTTCAGGCTGTGGGTATCCTATTATGAAAGTAGACCTCCAGATTATGGGCTAGCTCCCCTTTTGTTGTCATCTAAACTATTCCTTGCTAGGAAAAGGGGAGTAAAAAACATGAAAGAAAACTAAACCCCTATGGTGATGCACCTAATGTGTTTTCCTCAACTTACATAGCTACTTTTACACACATGAATGATCAACAACTTAACAGTGGCTTACATAACTCAAAACTTCATATACATCTTTGCATTGGTGCTTCATAACTAGGCTAAAAATGTCAAGGACAACATCTAGAAGGAAGTAAAATATATCTTCACAACTTAGACTCTTTCTTGAACTAACTTAACACATGTTATGACCTGCAAGTTCATATTAACTGCATTAAAGGAAAAGAAAAATAGGACAAAATCAAAGGGAAAACAATTCTACCATAAGATTTCATCAACCATTTCTAAAGCTTTCACAATAAAACAGAAATGAGAAGGTAAAATGGATTAACTTATTAATCAAAAGGTGTTACACTAAGCTGCATAAGTCTACAAATCTAAGTTACAATGTTTTCCTTTGCCTAAAAAACTCCAAAGTAAGCTACCATGCCTACAGAAAGAAAGAAAAGAACTCCCTAAAACTTAAGTTTGAAGATACTTAAAGAATTTTTGAAACCAACTGCCCACACATGTCCTTCTAGAAACCCCTGGTTGGATACAACATAAAGGCCAAAAAAGAACCTTCCAAAACTCCTCCAAAATGTCCTCTAAATGTGGAAAAGTCAAGCCAAGACCCAACCATACCAAAAACATGACAAAAAATGCCTCCAAAATGGTCCCATTTCCTCCAAAAGCCCATTCAAAGACAACTCACACTTTCCACATGTTGGTCAATATTCCTCCAAATTGCTCACATGCCTCCAAACTGTTTGACTCACACTTTTGGTGTGAAAACATGTCTTCAACCTATTCCATTATGTTTGGAAGGCATAAATCTTCAACTAAACCTCCAAAAGCATGTGTTGAAAGTTCAATGCATTTAATTTTGCATTAAAAGTAACATTTAGACTTAAGTGATTTATAAATTATCACTTAAGTTAATGTTTTACATTTTTCATAATAAATGCAAAATAATAACCATTCCTCAATCACCCTTAAATGCTTGTAAGAGGATCAAAAATCAACTCAGACTCCCTCAAGGCATTGATAAAAACCCAACCAACCACTATTTCTGCATCTAATAGTAATGCTTGACAAAAGTGATTTATAACCATCACTTGGTCAAACATTTCACATTTCAAAATAGATGCAAAATCATAAGCAATAGCTCGGCCTATGGGAGGTCAAAGTGCACACTTCTAAGTCTTGAAAGACTTTTGCAATTTTCAAAGACATGAAAATTC
>VDFB02106146.1:0-19570 GCA_007258455.2 Sequoia sempervirens
GGGATTGAACTCTTCTATCCATCTTTCCTCTCCAAGCCAATTAGTTTGAGCACCATCTTCTAAGAAGCATATCTCCTCTCCTCTCCCATCTTATCTCCTATCTCAAGCAAAATTCTCCAAAAGGAGAAGTGGGTAACACCCCACTTCTTCTTCCTCTCCAACTATATAGAAGTCTCAAAAATTGTAACCCTTGGATGGGGAGGTGTGAGTGTACCTCCACCATCAATGAGGGTTGTTTCCATATTTAAGAGGGATACATGCACTTGGACAACCCCTTAATCTTTTCCTCAAAATTCGTCACTCCTCATTATGAAGACTTTTCAAGAGTCAAATCATGTCCTTGGGGACCTATTGCATGCCCACTTGACCCCTACCACCATGGTATAGACCCTAGGGGGTTTATTTATGCATCCCAACCCAAGAAATTGGCCAACAACCCTCTTTAAAGACCCACTTAAGTTTCCATCCGAGTTTCACACTTAGATAAAAGGGTTTCTAAGCCTTAACCTCAACTTACATCTCTCATGACACATAATTAAATACCCTTTCAACCCAAAAGAATAAAAAAATAACTCTATTTCCTTCTAAACTCCCAAAATAAGGAAATCAGATGCAAAACCACAAGAGGATGTCTTTCAATTTGTTCTCACTAGTATTTCCTTTGTCGTATTGACATCTTTTCTTTCCTACACATTACCAATCATAAGCAACAATCATATATCACATTAATTTGGTAGCAACAATTTCACTAAAATTCCAATTCGTATTCATAGTTTACGAGTGCCTAATACCTTCATGGCAATGATAATAAAACATGTCAAAATGAAATACAAGCACATTGTCACAAAATCACACTATGCATTGTTTGAAATATATATGAGCATCTATTTAGGAGAATATATAAAAAAAAAATTAAGATTGTATTATTCACATCTAAAGCGGGGTCTTATAGCTGACAAGTATTTTGTTGTTGTCTGGCTAGTTTAGGCTAGTTACTTGGACATCTTTGGTTGTTTGTTGATGGTTGGTGTTGTTAAGCATTATTTTGCAGTCTCGTTGATTCAGGTTGATGTTTTCCTAGCCGATAAAGGTTGTTATTGGGTCCAAATCCCTGGTTTCTTATGGTTGTTTTGGAGTTAAGGTTCCCATTAAAACCTTTCTTGGTGCAGATTTGATTCTTCAAGTTAACATTTTGTAATCTGCTTCTAGTTGGTTGTTAGTTGTCTTTGTTCTATCCTTTAGCAACTTGTTCTCCTTGTGCAGGTTTCGGGTCCCTTTCAAAACCTGATTGTTAATGATTTTGGGTCCATTCAAAACCTATTGTTAATAGTTGCAAGTCCATTTAAAACCAAATTTCCCCCTCTAATCAAAAGATTACTTTGTTCATTATTCATTCCCTCTTTCATGTTTGATTTCACTTCAAGGTTTGATTACCAAAATGGGGTTTGACCACTTGGAAAACCTCCATTCACCTAAAACAAACAATTTTTCCCTTTCATATTGTATTTGCAGATCTAGGTGGAAGAAAGATTGAAGATCTCTTGAAGAGAAAATTTGAATAAGTTGACAAAGTTGCAAAAGCCATCATAAAATTTGTCATCTCATGAAAACTCTTCTACAAAATTTATTTTCAACTTTTTGACATTGAAATCTAGGGAATCTAGAAGTGCGGAGATAGGACCAGAGGCTTCTGAAAGTTGCCAAAAACCTTAACAAAGGAACCATTCAAATCTTCCCTTGTCTAATCTACAATTTGATTATAGGTTCTATCAATATTGAGCTTAATCTTGTTGTTTCAAGTGTTGAATTTCATTTTGGTGTTAGTTTACTATTTTGATTTTTTCTCCCCAAAGTGTTGTTTGACCTTGACCCCCATCCTTTAGTCATAAGGAAATTTGAAGATTCACAACTTGAGTTGAGTCACCTAATGGTTTTTATTCAATTCTTTGTGTGGATCTCATTTCCTAATGAAATAAAGGAAGATAAGCCCATCATAAACCCATTCCATATTAACACATGTACAAACATAAATTTTTCCTTTATTTCACTGTTTTGGTGAATGTGAAATCACATACATATAATCAAAATTGGTAATATTATTTTCAGATTTGAATACACATACATAAGTTAATATTGCAGCTTAGTTTCACCTTGTTTTTATTATTTGGTATTATAGCTAACAATTTTTTAGAAGGTGATTCCTTTCTCTTAAATGTTGGAGGATTTTTGGTTGCAATGGGATCTTTTTTAATGGTATATTACATATTTGTGAAGAATATTGTATGCCATGGCTTCTATCTCTCACAAAGATATTGAAAAATTCAATGGAATGGGCTATGAGATGTGAAAATTAGAGATGGAGGATCTCTTAGAATAGAGAGATCGGTGTTTCTTAGTTTTACAAGAAAGTAACCTAGCTACAATGAGTGATGAAGTTAGAAAATAATAGACAATAAGGCATGAGGAACCATTTGGTTATGTCTTACAGATTTTTTCCTTTTGAATGACCCCACTGAAGACACCACATATAAGTTGTGGAAAAGGATAGGTGATATTTTTAAACTAAAAGTTTTTCTAGCAAGTTATATTTTAAAAGATGAATATATTCATTAAAAAATGGAAGATGATGAATCTATAGTAAATCATTTAAATGATTTTAATCTAATTATAAGTCAACTTGTATTTGTAGATGTTAAAATAGAAGATGAAGATAAATTTATCTTGTTTCTTTTTTCTTTACCCAAATCATGGGAAAATTTAATTATTGGGATAAGTAGTGGTAATGCAAAACCAAAGATGGACACTATAGTCTCCATACTTGTTTTAGAAGAGATGGGAAACTCCATGAATGTGGACTCCAAAAATGCCTTGCATGTGCAGGGTAGGTCCAAAGAGAAAGGGCCTAAATGGGATAATAAGAGGGATAAGTCTAAAGAAAAATATAAAACCCTCGAAAAGAGAAAAGTGTTGGAATTGTGGTAAAAGAGGGCATGCAAAGAAGGAATATAGGAATAAGAAAAATAATTTTGATTCCTCCATATAAAATTCCTTCAATGATGATTATGATGCTTTGTTTATTTCAGCTAACACTATTAGTGATAATGCTTGGATTATTGATTTAGGTTGAGCTCCTACCACATGACTTCTCACAGGGAGTGGTTTACTAATTAAAAAGAATATTATGGGGATAAATTTTCCTTGGTGACAACACAAAAAGGAATGTTGATAAGAGAAAGTTAAAGTTATGCTTTAGTGATGGGAGGATTAAAAATCTTGATAATGTTTTTCATATTCTAGGACTTGCAAGATATTTACTTTAAGTGTCTAATTTGAGTTATTCTGGAATGCATGTGACATTCAATAAGTTTAGTTCTAGGTTGGTTAGAGGGAGTTTTGTGATAGCTAAAAGATCTCAGATAGGGACTTTTTTTAGGCTAAACACCTCTACTTTAATTAACTTTGTCAATGTAAATAACACTTAAAATACTTGTATGTTGTGGCACCATAGATTGGGTCACATTTAGATGAAAAATGACTTAATACTATCCTAAACAAAAATTTGATTGATGGTATTTTTTATTATTATATTGGTAACAACGAGTTTTGTGAACATTGTGTGTTTGAAAAATAAAATAGATCATTATTTTTAACTGGAACTAATAAGGAAAAGAGATTATTCATTTGGATGTATGTGGACCAGTGAATATTGACTCTTTAGGTAAATCTTGATATTATGTCTCTTTCATTAATGATGTCTCAAGATACACTTGTATTATTTTATGCACTCTAAATCTAAAGTTTTCACTAAGTTTAAGGAATTTAATGCCTTAGTTGAAAAGAAAACAAATTATAAAATAAAAGTATTGGATCTGACAATGGGGGTGAATAGTGTTCCAAAAAAATTGATGAATTTTGTAAGAATGTAGGTATTGTTAAACAAAATACAACTCCTTATACTCCTAAAAAAAATGGGATAGCAAAAAGAATGAACTAAATCTTAATATAAAGAGCTAGGATTATGTTAAGTAGTGTTAAGCTTGATAAAAAAATTTGGGTAGAAGTGGTTGGTATTGCTTGTTATTTAATTAATAGATCTCCTTGTTTAGCTCTTGTTGATAAAACTTATTATGAAGTGTGAATAGATATAAATCATTTTTCACAGTTAAGTGTCTTTGTTTGTGAGTCTTGTGTTCATGTGTTTGAAATGAAGCAATCTAAATTGGATCCAAAAGCACATAAATGCATATTTTTTGGTTTTGATGAGAATGTAAAAGGCTATTTAATCTTTGAAATCATGTAACCTATAAAATGATCTTTTTAGAGATGTGATTTTTAGGGAATTTAGAGCTTACTTTGGAGAAGAAAAACCAAAGGAGAAAGGTAAGACAAAAAATTGCACTCTGAGACAAATATTGAGATCAAGAAAATGCACATGTGGAAGAAAAATCACATGGATCTAAGGGTAAAGAAGAAGAAGAGGGTTCAAATAGTTTAGAGGATGTGCAGGATGAGCACATAGAAGAAGAATAGGTAGAGCCTATTACTCCTTCCTTGATGAGGTCCATAAGGAAACACAATCTAATTGATAGGTATAGCAAGAATGTGCAAGAATATGGTTCCACAAAGAGGGGAAGTTTTAAGCAAAAAGATGTTGATAGGAATAGGTACTCATTTTGAAAATAACAAGTACCCATTTAGGAACAGGACCCCCATCCTAAAATCAAAATAGGTACCCGTTATGCTTCGGGTACCCATTTAGAAATGGGTACATGTTTCTTAAATCTATTTAATTTTTAAAAAATCAATGTCAAGTCATTTTTTCTCTATACTTCTATGAATTGAGAATGACAAGGTGAAATGGATACCCATTTTTTAAGTTGTTTGCACCTTGAAATAGTTCCTACTACCTCCACCCATCTATGTAGTGAGTTTTAGCAACCTCCAAGTTAGGATTTGTTTTTTTTCCTATATATTTAATGTTTATAGTTTTTAATTAGGGTTTACATTTTTGGTATATATTTAACATTTATAATTTAAAATTATGGTTTTTATTTTTGGTTATTTTAATTTCCATAATTAGGATGAATTTTATAGATCCAAAACCCATTTCTAAATATATGACATCAAAATAATGGATAAAATAAACTTGTAAAGAATAATATCTCCTAAAATATATAGAAACCAAAACCTAACTAGATATAGAAACTAAAACCCTAAACCCTAAAACTAACTAGATATAATAAGATGAGATAAGGATGTGAGTTTACCTTATGCTCAAATTACACACCTATTGGTAGGATTCATAGTTTTAAATATATACAATGTAGATAACCATCATAATAGGACATGGATAATGAACTCCCATGTGATCATGTTATAACAAATTTAGGCTCTTTTTTGTATGATGTCATTCTTTTAAACTAATTTATCACACTAAATTAAAAAAGAAAAAATTATATGATTACATTAGATAATGAATGAGCATTTGACTTACACTTATAATTCTAATTATTTCAAATTAGAATTGTATTCATTTTTAAATTGGTTAGTTTTTCATTCACTTTTTTAATTATGATCCATTGCTCATATCCTTCCCCCTTGTACCTTTCATCCTCATTCTTATACTAATCCCTCTCCTTTTGAACCCTTACTCACTTCCACAAGTTTTACTTCTTGAACCCCTCATAACTATGATCATACACCTCCTTGAACCCTTCTCTATTATACATTGAACATGATTCTAAAGAATATAAGAAAATAAAGGTTGTAGAGGCTTTCATATACAACACACTAGATTCAAGAAGTTTATGATTGAAACATAAGAAAATGTAAGTGGGGTGATCAATATGGAAAGAGGTGTAATATATACACTTACACTTTCATAATTTCATTATAAAAAGAGATCTCCAAAGAAAAGGATTGACTTTCAACCTTTAGGTGAGTCATCCATATTAGGAGGATCTGTTGTTTTCTCTTACGACAAAAAATGGTAAATATGACTAGAATACACTTTGGGGAGATAAACTAACAATTTTGAATGAACTCGATTATGTGAAGTAAAACTTGAAATGCAGAGTTAAAGGATAGCACAAATAGAAAAACCACTTTACAATCAGATTAGGGAAGTGCGGAACATAACAAATTTTCCTAGAAAAGTGAGTTTTGAGTGTCCTACAAGGACTCATTCACCCAAGGGAAAATGGGTCTTTGTACAAGGTTTTTCCTCAACTTTGGGGGTCCTCTAGAAATGGGTTTGAGATGTTGTTTTCCCCAAGTTTGACTATTAGTAATTGAAAAATAAAACCTATAGGTGAGTTTTCGTATCTTGACAACTTTGACAACTTTGCAAAATTGCACTTTTGATCAACTTTCAATCTTTCTTCCCCTACAAATCTACACATACCAAGAGAGGAGAAAAATGTTTGTTTTTGGTGGATAAGGGTTTTCCTTGGTCAAACCATAGTTTGGTAATTAAACCTTGATAATGAAATGATGAGAAAATGAAGGAATTGATGAATGAACAATACTTGTTACACCTCACCAAACCCTTTAATGGTTGCCTTTAGAGAATAAATTCTAATACATCTCTCTAAGGGTTGGATCTTACATGAAATGGATTGATTGCTTGATAGATCTTGATGCTTGAATGCTTGCTTGAAACTTGAAACCTACATCACAATTATAGGTCCAAAAACATGCATGAACACATATAAATCTTGACATCATAATATGATCTTGAATGCTAATGTAGATGACTGATAAGTTTTCTCTTCAATCCTCTTGAAAATAATATTTTCTCTTGTGAAAGCTTACTTAATGCTATATTTTTCCTTAGATTTGAATTGATAAAATAACTATGTATTTATAGGTGTTTCCTTAATTACCCGACAATTAAACAACACAAGATAACCTTTGAAATTTGAATTTAGATCATTAAAATTCTGCCAGAAACATATTAAAAATTGGTCATGAGACTAAGGGGGGGCCATTCACCCTTGGGCGAATAGGTCATAGGACCTAAATCTAGGACACTCGCTTTCCAAGGTGTTAAGTTCAATGTAGGCATTAATTCAATGTGGGTTTCCCTTTTGAAAAACAAAATTGATTAGGCTTGTGAATGCACAATTGGTCCAATTAAAGGTTTAATTAATTCCATTTAATTGACTGGATGCAAAGATTGTGTAAAAATGTAAAGCTGTACATTTTTCTACACTACGTTTAGCCTCGAATTTAGTGAGATTATGAGCTTACGCTCAAACTCACACTAAAGTAGACAAATATATGTCAAGAGGGATCCAAGTGCACAAATGTTGATGAGATAGGATGAAAAAGATCAAGGAGGTTGTGCAATCCCCCAATATTTAAGATCCCATGGCAACCAACATAACTACAAAGGGACACACACATATGTATGATATGAAGTAGCAATACAAGATACACTAACATACAATGTCAAAATTAATGCAAGGAGGAACAAAAGATGGACTAGAAATTTACATTATGACATGTCCATTAAATACACTCATAAGGATGTAAAATCACTTATGAAACACATGGCTCCATAGGAAAGCAAGTTGTGTTATGCTTGGTGGCCATGAAAAATATGCTCTCAAGGGATAGTGCAATTCTAGTATACAGTAGGTGAGCCCCCAAGATAAATATGAGAAACACACACTAGGTCTACAAAGTGTGAACCCATAAGACAAGTGGTGATGGGAAAGTCATGCTAGTACTACAAGATCCCATACATTAGACATACCAAAATTTATACTCCCTAATAGCTTTGATAAGGTGTCACAATATGATCAAGATGTTATGCGAATGCTACACTAAGTTCAACATCTATGAAAAAAGTGGAGTAAGAAATGAAAACAAAACTCACCTCAAGGGGTGAAAATAAGAAATTGTAAAATAATAATGCTAAAATTAAATAATGTCAATGCGATTATCACACTTACTAGGAGATGTATGTTATCGTCACTAATCAGGGAACATATAAACAATCATCGAGGGACAATATGCCCCCACTTAAAATGTCAATATACTTTCTATGTTGGTATTTTAAGTAGAAAGAGAAGAAGAGGGGATCTTGGAAATGAATGCACACCTCCAAAAACTAGTTATCCTTGCCCCCCAAGCATAGAGACAAAGACAAGGTCCACCAAGGACTATCATGTTGCTGCCAATATAAATATGGTTGCATGTAAGATTATACCACCATGAATGGAAATGAGCAAGACACATAAATCTACTAATTTCACTTAGTGATGATCAACATGATAGGATGAAATCATTATCAATTATTGGAAATAGGTGTAGCAACATAAGGAAGAGCACCACAATCCTTAAGATGTTGAATTTTATTACTCGAAGCCTTATATTTATTTGTAAAATAACCATGCACTAGATGATATGCTCAAAATGAGCTCTTGTTGTAGAATTTATTTCATGTTCTTGGAGGGAGAGATATAAAGTGAGCTTGGAGAAGCCTCAACAAAATACTCTCTTGATCAATAATAGAACATGTTCCTTTGTTTCGTAACAAAGATACTTCGTGCTTACTACAAGGTGTCATACATACACAAGAATCTCTAGGTTTAGATTGTGAGATTTTGTACTCTCCCTTAAAGGAGGGTGTAAAATCTAATGAAATCCAATCATTATTAAGACACACTTTTGAAGATGAAGCAATATTTATCCTAGGAGTATTTTTCATGATGACATTGATATTAAGTGAAGGTTTCTTTGATGATGTTTCTTTCAAAGGACAATAACCAACACTTCTAGTTGTTTCTTGTGTGTAAGGTTCTATGGGAACACAGATACCTTGTTCTCTAGCACCACATCCCTTTCCATTATAGCCAAGTTGTTTCAAAATATCATAACCTCTTCCATAGTTTTTTTCCATTTCTTTCGGATTTGGTGGTTTCTCATTATCACACTCATCATATGTGGATGTATAATTTGTATTTTCCTCTTCTTTGCTAAAATTTATGGATTCATGTGGTTTTGCTGACTTGACTAGTGTAGATATGCCAACTTCTTTCTCTTTTTAGGTAATTTTTGTGTAATCTTGTATTCTCCCATGAATGTAGGTGTAAATTCTAATGAACCCCACTCATTGTCCAATAGTTTCATGATTGATTACAAACACTTCTCTTCTACTTCTTGTATCAGTTCCACTTTTTTAGTTGTTCTCATTGTGTTGTAAAATGATTTTTCATTCCTATTTTTGTTTATAAATAATTATGATATGAATCTAGGTGATCTTTGATTTTGTATACTTTGTTTTTGTAAGTGTACTTCACTAGAAGATGTAACATTTAAGGAACCAAATTCATTGTATGAATCAATGGTCTACCTAGGAGAAGATTATTGAAAGATCATTGGGCATGACATGGATAGAAATTTGCAAAGTTACCTTACAAGCTTTAATAGGTAACATTATCACACTAGAAGAAGTTATTTTCCCACATTATCAAATACACAGATAGATAGAGTCTGGTTGAATTTGGATTTTTTCCACTCCAATATTATCTAGAATTTTTACACTATAAGCATTGAACATTGAACCATTATCAATGAGAGTATACCTAATTCCACACTTATTAATGACACTACATATATCATCAAGGAATCATTTTGTTTTTTTTATTTCCAATAGAGGTAACTCCTCTTGATGAAAGGTAATGTCTAAGTAGACCGATAACATACCTTGAATTAGGGTTGCTACATCATTTGGTTGTGCCCTAGGATGGATAAAAACTTGTTTCAAAACATTTTGGATCATGCCATGGTAAATATTGGATGCTTGAATCAAATCCCACAGGGATATCTTTGTAGGAGTGTTGTGGATTTTCTCTACAATTTCATATTCCTTTCCACTATGCGAAGGAAAATGAGGAGCACTAGGTAAAATGAGTTGAGGGAGTACTAATGAAGTAGGTATGGTTTTAGGTTTCCTATTGTTCCTTTTATTGTATGTGTGAGAAATGATAGTATAACTTGGTTGTATTGAAACATTGTTACTAGTAAGTTGTCTTGCAAAATTCAAGATATGACCTAGAAGAAGTGGCTTGGGATATGACTTGGGAGGTCCAATAATTAGAAGACTCTTAGGAGGTCCAAGAATTATATATTTAGGAGGCCCAATAATCAAGTGAGATCTAATGTTCAAAACCTCAATAGGCTTCTCCTCATTTTGATGATTTTCTAGCGAGGGGAAGTCTAATGTCACCTTATCATATTTATCTAAGGAAGCCACATTGTTATTGTTTGAAAGACATGTATCAATGCTATCATCCTCTTTCACCATGATATCTTCCCTAGTAATAGAATTTTTAAGATAGGATCAAACAAGATTTTCATGACATTCAATAGTTGGATATTTTAAGATAAGTTCATCGTAGGTAGGGAAGGCATCTAAAGAAGAACAACTATGGTTTTCTTGATTATCAATGATTGCACCCTTTTTTTTAACAATATCTTCCCAAGTGGGAGAAGAATTAGGAGAGGGAGAAACAAGATTATCATGACCCTCAATGAGTGTATCTTCCAACACCAAAATATTTTCTTCATAAATAGGAGAGATATTTGGAGAAGAACAAATATGATTGTCACAATTGTCCACCATTACATCTTCTTTAACTAAAACATTCTCACAAGTGGGAGATGATTGGAGACTTAGTAAAGTGATGCTAAGAAATATGTCAATGATCTCATTCTCTTGTACCATAATATCTTCCAAAGTGGGAGAAGTAGAGGGAAAGGGAAAAACAAGATTCTCATGAAATTTAATAATTGGATCTTCTATCACTAAGATACCTTCATCACAATTAGGAGAGATACCAGCTCAAGAAGAACAACTATGGTTATCAATATTATCTATGTTTCAATCCTCTTATATCAAAATATCCTCACAAATACGAGATATATTAGGGGATGATTGAAGGATAGGAAATGTGGTATTAAGGAATGTGTCAACAATTTCATTCTCTTGCTCTAAGATATTCTCATAACTAGGAAATACATAGGGAGAATGACTAACATGCTTGTTAATGAGTTTTTTCTTGGAATAATTGAAAACGAAAGATGCTTACATTTAGATTTTTGAGTGTGTGCCAAAAATGAAAAGTGCTCTATCCAACTTATGCAATGCTTTATATATGTAAATAATTTTCCTAAAGATCTACAAATTTTCAATACTAAAATATGTAAGTGTGAAATTGTGAGAGTTATCAAATAAATAATAAGATACACAAACAACAATGAGACATATTACATTAAATATTTGAATCATAAAACTACTCTAATTGCAGCAAAACAAATCTATAAAAATGTTCCATTGTTATATATTCTCAAGGATTCATTAAATCATTTTGGATCTCAGATTTTGTATGTGCACTATGATTATTAGAATCACAACTTGAGAAATGAGATGTTATTCAAAATGCAAGAATCTAATTCCTACATGAAACTATGTGATTAAATCCATGATGCTATGATATTAATGTTGTTGTGATAAAATGAAGATTTATGCTAAGATTATGATGCTAAATTCTTATGATAAGAATGTTATAAGAAAGCTAAGATAATAACTCAAATGAAACTATAAATAAGACATGATTCTAAGTTAGAATGATAAAAAAAATTAAATGCTAAATGCTAAACAATGCTAAATGCTCCAAATTGCTCCAATGATATTCTTGCATAATAAGCTTGCTAAAAGATGTGATGTAAAATGTTGTAGCAAGATGTTGTATTTATAGGATTTCCAAAGCATCTTGTGATGTGGCAGCAATCAACAATCAAGATTCAAACATGAGAGATGAATGGTGGTGATGGAAGAATCATGGAGGATGTTCCCTTGACCAAAGGCAACATGTCAAATGTATGAGAGAATAAAGTGTGTGAGAAAGCCATGTGTCAAAAGTTTGTGATGGAATTGGTTGAGAATAATGTAATTTAAATATTAGTCATATTTAAATACATGTGACATTTGATGATGTGGCCAAAAAGTGTTGTAGATATGTGACTAAATTTGAATTTGAAATTATTCAAACTTAGTGAGAATATATTTAATTAAATAAAAACAAACTATAGAAATTTGTTTATTTAATTAAATTTAGAAGAATGTGATTTAATATGAAGAATTTAGAAAAGTGTGAACTATATAAATAAATTGAGAATTTTTTTATAAGTAGATGAATTAAAGAAGTTCATTAATTAAATATCTAGTATTTAATTAATTAATTGTCTTGACCGATTTTAGGTGTATACATTTTTCCCCTCTTTGAAGTAATGTGTTTACACATTATTTCAAAGAAAAATTTGTTGCTGATGTCAAAAAAAGAATTTTTTGATGCCCTAGACATTGATTGTTAGGTGATGATGGATATATGCCTCCTTGAGAGATAAATCAGTGAATTTTTGAATTTTTAGGATTTTTTGAATTTTTTGGAAATTTTGATGATTTGATGATTCCAAAATTTTATGCTCTAGAAATGATTTATCTCCTGAAAAATGATCTCTAAGCCACTAGGTGATGAAATTGATGAATCGCCTTTGAAAAAAAAAATAAAACAACCTCATAAAATCCCACTTAATTAACCTTAAAAAGATTAAAAGGTGATTTTGCATTTCATTTGTGTATTTGCAATTTGGAGATTTGAGAGTGATTGAGCAATCTAGCAATTTTGAGAAAAATGGTGATTCCTTACCACACACATCGCTTCGAGTGCATCAGACGTCACAACCACGTGATATGAACCTCGATTATGTACGAAAACCTTCCTTGTAATTTATACAATTTATTTCCCTCCTTTTCTAGGTTTCAAATTTGGTTCACTATTTTGGTAAATAGGATTACCATAGTAGCACATAGGATCTTTTGTAGCGCATCTATGAATCTAGCACATAGGATTAGGATTTTAGTGGATAGAACAAATAGATTAGTGCATAGGTTCATTTAGCACATAGATGGTCAGAAGTAGCACATTGAGTGAATGATGTAGCACATAGAATCCTTTAGCGCTTAGGTGAATTAAGTTAGCACATTGATGAGATGATGTAGCGCATAGGATAAATCAGCACGCCAGACTCTATTAAGTAGCATTTAGAGAATTGTCTTACATATGATAGTTTTGCGAATTGATGAAGTTTTAGACCAGATTGATGATTTTTTATTGAGGGTATGGGGATCATCATGGAAAAAACAAGCCCTTAAAATTTTTAGAAAAATCGGAGTTAGGCAACTTGACGTAAAAATTTGAATAAATTATCTATATTATTTCAAAAATATGTAAAAATAGAATCTATGGAAAATTGAATGTAGTTCTAAACTACTAGGTTTGTTTAAAGAAAAAGATCTATTTGGTGAGAATTTGAAATTTCAATCGATGAGTACTTAAATTTTAGGGAAAAAATAAGTAGGTGTTTATTAAATACCTAACCACAATAAAATGATAATTTTTTAATAATATTTTAGATATAAATGAAGGACTCATGTCCAATGTGATGTCATATTTTTGTAATTTTTTTTTTCAAGTAAATAATTAATTATGAATTTTTATTATAACTTTTAAAATATAAAACTCATATGTTTGTACATAACTTGTCAAACTTCATGAAATTCATTTTCTTTTTTTTAATCCTATAGTATGTGAGCATAGAATGTGATGCATGTTTTGGATTCAAAAAATGTGATACATTGAAACCTATAGATGTATTTCAATCAACCTATCAATCAAGACTTTAGTTGTAATTCAAATAGAAAATGAATAATAATTACTTATTAAATTCAAAGTAAAGCATAATTTATATTGGTGGAAAGATGAGAATCTCCTTTAAAAACCCTTTTCGTTTCATCAATTTTGGGTAAAAAAAAGTCGTCAACCACATACCCATCATATTGCCACTTTTTGGCCCATCATTATCCTGCACATACCCATTAGACTCCTTGATTTTAATAATGTTTAATCATGTTGGCCTTTTATTTGATGATGATTGATCATGTTGATAGATAGAATTTCCATTGATCTCATGATAGGTGAGATTCAATGATTGATATTGATAATTGACCTCATGATAGGGGAGATCAAATTGATAAATAAACCTCATGATAGGAGAGGCTGGATGATAGATAAACCTCATGATAGGTGAGGTTGATTGATAGATTGATTGATAAACCTCATGATAGGTGAGGCTGAATGATAGATTGATGCTCACAATATTTGATCAAAGTCTCACTAGTGCTGGTTAGATTGATAGGTTAATTGATTGGTTGATTTGTGATTTTGTGATGATAGGAGCCTTTAACAAGTCTATAGATTCGAGAGCATTTCCCTAAGATGTGGGATTTGATACCCCACCTGACGCAACCTAAGGTAGTCGTTATCACACAATGCAGACTACTGTCTCTGATAGATATGCCCCAGATTATTATTAATAAGGGCTTGTTGACAAATTTAGTAGAGAATTAGCACAGTGATCATAACAACTTTCATTTGTCCACTGGGAAGATCACAGTGAGCCCAAAGGATGTCTATCAGATTCTACAAATACCTGTTGTGGGGGAGCTGGTATTATATGATTCTCAAGATTAGGGCGAGACTAATGCACTACACAGAGTATTTGAGGATGATCATATATGTGGCTATGAGATTCCTGGAGGGATATGGTTGATGCTTATGCCACATTTCCATTTTTTCTTGTTGGATTCATTGTAGGGTTCCTTTGTCCTGATCACAAGTCAAAGGGACTTTCAATTGGATGGGGTAGGATTCTTGAGAGTATGATCACTCAGGGTACCCAATATGCCTAGGGATGCTGCATTCTTTCTCATCTGTACCATGATTTACACCAAGTGGTTTACCTTTAATGGGCTAGTTTATCAGCTAGGGTCGCATTGCTTTAGGTCTGGGCCTGGGAGCATATAGTGGTCACCTATCCAATTGGAGATAGACAGTGACCCGCAATGAGACCATATGTACATGTTTATGCAGGTCCAATTGCTCAGCCTAGGATGGGTAAACTGGAGTATTGGAGGAGGATTCTTGATGACTTAGATTCAGTGACATGGTGGTCATATCTTGATTGTGAGTAGTGGTCGAAGGATGACACTGAGATGCCATTTTTGTGTTAGTCCATGTACCTAATTGGGAAAACCCGATTTATCATTAAGAGATTCTTGTTGTTGAGGGTATTGAGGCAGTATGGTAGAGTGCATGGGATGTCCTAGGGTGTGGCACATTATGCACAGTGATGAGTGGATGTGAAAAAGT
Organism: Sequoia sempervirens; assembly: GCA_007258455.2. NCBI lineage: Eukaryota > Viridiplantae > Streptophyta > Pinopsida > Cupressales > Cupressaceae > Sequoia > Sequoia sempervirens. The sequence goes on from VDFB02106146.1 coordinate 15,282, forward strand.
GGGTTCCTATTTTGTCATACGATGCAGCAATGTAGGCATTGCAGGGTTTACAAGCCATTATTTGGGACATTCATCCAAAGATCATTGAGGCTTTGATATCAGAGAAGTATGTACAATACCTTTTCTTACATCCATTCCCATGGATCACCATCCCAGATGAGCTAGTTCCATTGTTAGAGGAGGAGGAGAGGGTAGTAGGCCATGGGTGCAAGTGGTGGAGAGGTGGAGGAGATGAGGAGGAGGAGCCAAAGAGCAGTGATGACAGGGATGGACATGGAGATGATAGTGATGGGGGTGATAGAGATGGAGGCAATGGAGATGGAGGAGATGAGGGTGGTGGTGGCCCAATTCCTAATGTTGGAGTGTTTAGAGTTCCTAGCAAGAGGCGATCGATGGTTGTGGCATCTCAACAGCATGTGGAGATCAGGCTACCCTCACAGCATCAACAGACTTAGATTGTTGCATTCTAGGTGTAGGTACAGATATTGCAGAGCCAACTTGAGAAAGTGTAGGGATTGCTGACATAGGATTAGGGATAGATTATTGCACTAACGACAAAGAGGGATGTTGCAAGATAGTAGGTAGAGTAGGTACAGGCCTAGGTACAGGCATAGGCTCAGATGCAGGAACAGATTGCTACGCTTACTATAGAGTAGGACACTCTGAAACAACATGTGCGTTAGGGAGAGGGTATTGCAGAGAGACTACAGAGAGCCACATAGGCCACAGGTTTAGCAAACTATTTCAGAGAGATATGATGTACCACACAGGAGGAAGAGTTTTACAAAGTGAGATATCATGATGCAGTTTCTCTAGAGTGATAAGAGAGTTATGCACAGTCCTGATTAGGTAGGTCCCAGTCTTAGACCACTAGCAGAGGTGTGACACAACCACTTCTGAGAGATCCTCAAGACCCTAGTGCAGGCCAGTTTGGTGCAAGAGGTAGTGGTACAGTGATGTTGGCATTGTCTGGGGGGAGCACGATATAGCTTTGATTATGATTCTTGATGTATTTTGGACATTGATGATTCTAGATGTATACATTGATGTATTACAGACATTGATGATTCACTTCCATTTTTTATATTAATGTATCTCTCTATATATTTGGATATCCTTGTACACTTGACATTATGATTTTGAGGTTTATATGATATGCAACGATGATTATTGATCTATGTGTCTATATGATGTTTATATGATGATGATCATGATGACCATGATGGATGCATTTAATTTCTATTATATATGCTATGTGATGTTCTATATGATGATGATCATGATGATTATGATGATTATGTAATGCTGATTTTATATGCTTTATGGATGATGTTTTATGCTATGTGAGATGGATTTGATTATGCAAATGATATGTGATGTTTATGTGCATTCATGTAATGATTATACTGATCCAATTAGTTCTTTGTCAGTCTTGGATTTGAGTAATAACAAATTCATCTCTAGTACTGGTTTTGGATGTTCATAACAATGGCATTATATCCTTATTGAACAGTCATGTTTCTCAACAACTTTTTCTTCTTGAAATCTTACTTTGTTGGATATGTCTTTGATACTGATGAATCCAAGATCCATTTTACTAAAGGATTAAATGATTCCCATGATGTATCAAGTTCAATTATAGATGCATCAAGTTCAATTATGCATCTATTAAAATAGAGATGTTTTTCTTCTTGGAAATCTTACTCTGCTGGATATGTCTTTCAATATTTTTAATGAAATGATTTTGATTATGCAAGTGAGATTCAATACACTTCTTTTTGTGTTTTCTGATGTGATGTGATGATGTGATGCATGGATGGATGAATGTTAATTATGATGCAACTGATATTTTTTTGTTTAATGCCAAGCGTACTCAATCCATTAATAAGAGAGATAACCTCATTGTGAAATTATTGTAGATTTGGAAACCCCATAGATGCAAAACTAAGATGGATGCAATATAACTTAACCATGCAGATCTAATATGCAAAGGTTGTCATTGCAACAGTCGATTTTTCATGCTTTTTATCATCATTGAGACTTTAAAATGTTAAAAGTGAGTACAAACATCGATGGTATAATTAAACCATGATGACCTGAGTACTACTTCCGTGATTTTTGATAGTGAAATATAACACAAGCATCTAGGTATAATTGAACTAAGATGACCTGAGCATTTGTTACATAAATAGACAAGAGTCAATCCTTTTCCTATGCAAATTCTGAATGTCATCAGTGATACTTTGTAGTGCACGTCTCGTGACAATTTGCATAGTAATAATGATCAACTCATAGACAATAGACAAAGAAAAATCATACTCCTTCCTAGCTACTCTAGTTCAATACATCAACGAGTTGCTCTAGATATATGACAACAAAAATTAAAGTACAATAGTTGAACAAAGATGCCAAAGTGATAAAGCCATGATTCAGAAGGAACATCATCCATTTAAAGTTTGCTTTGGTATGATTGATTTGGCTTGTTTGATATGGATGGTTGATCAATTATTGATGGTGATTAATGTTCAATGTTGGGTTACACTATGGTTTTTGTGTTTGTTATGTTGTCCTATGGTTTTTTGTCTATTGGTTTAAGCTCAAAGTTTATTGCTCCCAGTCTAGGGTGAGATACGATTGTGATGCTAAGATATGTACACGATGCTTTCTGATGATAGGCAAATTGATGGTGAAAGAGAATGGTTGGTATTCTCAGATAGATGGAAAAAATAACCTATCACAAATAACACCTATTTCTAGGTTTTCACTATTTATTTTTATTGCACTTTTTCTGATTTTATGTTTTATTTTTTTGATTTTTTTGATTTTTCACTTTTTTTTGTATTTTTCTCTTTTTTTATTTTTTTGTTGTTACCAAGATGCCTATTTTCTAGGTTTCCATCAAGGTAACTATTTTTTCATGACTTTTTATGAGGCACTGGATGATTCAGGTCTAGAATTTCTTGAGATGCAAGTTGTTGAGCGGTTCATCAAACAAATCCCCTTTTGGTGTGGATAATTGATATGCTCCTGATCCAAAGAATGATACAATGACAAAGTGACCTACTTGATTTGGTTCAAATCTCCTTCTTTTTCTAGATCTAATATTGATTATGGGGGATTTTGTTTTAGGACTAAGTCACCTACACAAAATGTTCCTAGGCTTTGCTTTCTATGATTGTAACTTTTGGATATCCTCTGCTTTGATAGGCCTTGGTGATCCACGACATGTTTCTGAGAAGTTCATCCAATAGTTCTAACTCTTGTAACCTAAAGACTCAATAGTCTTCATTTGAAATGATCCCCTCTGGTGACACACAAAGTGATGGTAGCTCAACCTATATAGGTAGAATGGCCTTTAATCCATAGACTAGAGCATAGGGTGTGGCTTCTATCGGGGTATGGATACTAGTTCGATAAGCCCACAATTAAAGGTTTAGTTGAATGTGCCAATCAAATCTAGCCTCAATGATTTTCTTCAAGATTTTTAGGATAGTTTTGTTTGAGGCCTCTACTTGGTCATTTCCTTGAGGATAGTATGGTGTATAAAACCGATGTTGGATATGAAACCTCTTATAGATTTCTTAGACATCCTGATTCTTGAAGGGTATGTCATTATATGTGATAATGGATTGAGGAATGCCATACTTATAGATGATATAATTCAGGATGAAGGATGTAATTTTTTTTCATGTGATGGTGGTCAAAGGAAGAACTTCAATCCACTTCAGAAAGTACTATGTGGCTATGATGATGAACTTGTGTCCATTTGATGAAGATTGATGAATTTTTCGTGTAAGGTCCAATCCCCATTGACAAAAAGGCCACATGGATGTGAATGGTTGTAGCTCTTGTGCTGGTGTGTGTATCAGGTTTCCATGAATTTGAAATTTTTGGCACATTTTGACATATTGAAATGACTCCTCCATATTTGGCTAGTAATACCCCAAATGTAGGAGTTTCTTAGCTAAAGTTAGGCCACTTGAATGTGTGCCACAGATACCTTCATGAACCTCATGTAAAGTGGTTTTTTCTTTGTTACATTCAAGACATTGAAGGAGAGTACCATCGAGACCTCATTGATAAAGCACATCAGCTATCAGGGTATGTCGAGCTACTTCTTAGATAATTTTTTTTATTTATTTTAGTATAAATCTATTGGGAGGGTATTGTCTTTCAAAAAGGTGTAGATTTTCCCATAGGTAGAAGCATCAGTCTCAAATAGATGGTAAATGACTTCAAATTTGGGGTTGTCATAAGCGAGGTCAAATAGTTGTTCCACCATGAACTCA
>VDFB02106147.1:0-32240 GCA_007258455.2 Sequoia sempervirens
GTTGTATGTCACTAGATGGCAAAGCCAGAAGCTTTGCAAAAAAAATGTCTCCACACTTAAGAGACTATTTGATATTTTTCTCCTCTTCTAATATTGTGAGGAAGGAATCATTTACAAAGTGGCCATTTAAAATTTGAGTTGAGGAATTAGGTCTAGAGCTTTGCAAAAAATACTTTATCATTTTAAAATAATAGAAACAAATGATTCTATTGGAACCCCCTTTTGTATTAATTCAATTGAGTTTGAAGGGCTTACTTCTATTGAATTGTATAGTATACACACACACACACACACAAATTAATAGTGGGAAGGCTTTGTAAGAAGTATAAATGGAAAACTATATGCTAATCATTTTCATCTAATAAGGTAGCATTTATAAAAGATTTGAATTGTGCAGATATTACTTGTAAAAAGTAGTTGTGAATAATAGAAGGTTTTCTAATACTCATACCTTTTTATATTTTAAGATCAAGTAGTTAATTGTATGAGGAATAAACAATGCTTTATCTAAAATAAAAGCTTATAAATAGATACCAATGCTGGAAATAGATAAATGTGATGATCTATATATTTATCTTCTAAAGTGATATCTCACTTTCCATGTCGTATAAAATAATATTAAAGTTGAATATGAGTTCCGTATTTCATAGAACATATACATAATATGTTCATTTACCTCTTGAATATCATCCATAATTTCAAAATTTTCTACCATCTCTTATTCTTAGAACACATTTTACATTAAAAGAACAATAGTTTATAAAAGAGCCTCTTATATGTATTTGGATTGAAACTATATTAGCTATTTGATGATTTTTCACTTTAGATCTCAAGATATGCAAAATATGTGTTCTATATTTAGTATTAACCTAGTGAATTCATCTCAATACCACCCTTAAAGAAATGGATAATTTGAATAAAGCAACAAGAGCTTGATGAAGATCATAGGGATAAAATTGCATAAGAATAAAAGGAGATGGGATGACAAGCTGAAATATGATCTTTGCTCATATAAAATAACCCTCAACCAAACCATAGGTAGAATCTCATTTGATTTGGTATGTATACTTATTGAGGCTAAAATTCACATCAATATGGAATTTATTGTATACCAACTTTTGTAAGACATATAAGAAGATGTGTGTGATATAATATCTTACAGAATTATGGAATTAAATGCGTTAGATGAACATCGAGGTATTGCACATGATATATTTTTGTTACAAAAGTGAATAATGAAGTAATTTTTTATCAGAATCTACATCACCATGAAGATTCTAGGCTGATGATATGGTCCACTTATGGAATTAGGTAGAGCTTTATGAAAAATACTTAATCATTTTTAAATAATATAAACATATAATTCTATTGGAACCCTTTTCTGTATTAATTCAATTGAGTTTGAAGGGCTTACTTCTATTGAATTGTATAGTATATATACACACACAAATTAATAATGGGGAGGATTTGTAAGAAGTATAAATGGAGAACTATCTACTAATCCTTTTCATCTAATAATGTACCATTTATAAAAGTTTTTTAATTATGTAGATATTACATATAAAAAGCGGTTGTGAATAATAGAAGGCTTTCTAATACTCATAATTTTTATATTTTAAGATCAAGTAGTTAATTGTATGAGGAATAAACATTGCTTTGTCTAAAATAAAATCCTTATAAATAACATCCACCAATGCCCAAATAGATAAATGTGATAAGATCTATATGTTATTTTCTAAAGTAGATATCTCACTTTCCATGTTATATAAAACAATATTAAAGTTGAATATGAGGTCCTTATTTCATAAAACATATACATAATATGTTAATTTACCTATTGAATATCATCCATTCTTTCAAAAAATTCTACCACCTCTTATTAATAGAACCCCTTTTATGTTTAATAAATAATAAACTATATAAAATCCTCTTCTATGTATTTGGATTGAAAATATATTAAATATTTGATGATTTCTTACTTTAGATCTCAAGATATGCTAAATATGTGTTCTAAATTTAGTATTAACCTAATCAATTCATCTCAATACCACCCTTAATCAAATGTACAATTTGAATCAAGTAACAAGAGCTTGACGAAGATCTTAGGGAGAAAGTTGGATAAGAATAAAAGGAAATGGGATGACGAGCTGAAATATGATCTTTGCGTGGATAGAATAACCCTCAACCAAACCATAGGTAGAAGATCATTTGATTTGGTATGCATTATTGAGGCTAAAATTATTGCCAATATGGAATTTATATCGTATATACCAACTATCGTAAGGCATATAAGAATATGTGTGCGATATAATCTCTTATAAAATTATGGAATTAAATGAGTTGGATGAACATCGAGTTATTGCACATGATATAATTTTGTTACAACAATAAATAATGAAGTACTTTTTTATAACAATCTACATCACCATAAAGTATCTAGGTTAATGATATGGTCCTCTTATGGAATGTAAAGTCTAAAGATAAGCGAAAGAATGGAAAATTCGATCCATTGTGGCTTAGCATTTATGAAGTGGCTAAGAGATATGAGATGAATGGATGTCATCTCATGAATTTAGATGGGAATTTCATGGAGTTGTGCATTCTTGATCAAGATCTGAAACACTATTTCTCATGAATGGTGAGTACTAGTTATATCTTTTGTATTTTATTTGACATTTCCCTAGGTAGTTACAATCTTTGTTGGTCTCTATGATGTGTAATATCCTAACCTTGTCTTGTGCTGAGTTTTATTGTATCTCTTTTATGGTCTACTACCAAGTTTTTCTTAGATCCCCATCATGCCCATAGGAGGCACATGTCTCCAACTAGAGCCACTATGAGGTTTCTCTAAAAAAATTAGAAAATTTCATTCACTAGCGCATTTTTTACATTTGTCCACCCTCAAAGGTTAAATTACAAAATATCATCATTTATCAAAACCCTAAACTCTTACATCTATGTTATTATTTTATTTTATTTCTCTCCCACTAGTGAGCTTGGTCTAGAAAACATCCTTTGTCCAAACACAATTTTCTAGTGTTTGCTGGCATCTCTTTGAACTCCACAACATGTCATCAGCTTCAAACTGCAACTAAGAGTTCATTTTTTATATATTAAAATAAGGGTTATGGTATAAGAAAAAATTAAGAGTGAATGATTATTAAAATTAAATTTGTACATAATGAAGTAAGGGTCATAAAACTTTAATGATTACTATGTTAAACAGAGATATGTCAAAGTGAAAATAATTAGAGTTATAGTTTTGTTCAATATGCATCAAGTGTCATGAAGAAGACTAGGTGTAATAGATTCATATAATGTATATTAATTCAAGATTAGTAGATTCATATAAATTGATTATTTCTAGTTCTATGTTATATCAACTCAATTATTTGAATGCTTGAGTAATATAGGCAATCGTTTTATTATTTTGGTTTCGATGGCTTGATCAACTCCAAATGTGTACTTAGTCAAACTAGATTTTCAATTGTTTGTTATGAACAACTGTCAGTAATTGAATGGTTAATCCGTGAATATGTATGCAATGCAATGTATGTTTATTTTTAAATTATGAATATTAGTATTGTGTATATGTTATGGTGAACTTACTCTTTGCATCCAAGAAACTAGAGCAAGTAGATTGTAGCCTGCAGCCACAGGAGTTTTAGAAAGCAATATAGGGGAACTTCCAGAATGAGAAGAATGGAATAGTTGTAGAATTGGAGGTGTCTATTTATCAGGATGGTTGTTTAGTTACCATGTAAATTGATAATACTAATGGAGGAGAAGAGAACTTCTACGATTGAGAATCCCATGTGACTGATTACATAGTCCATGTTTTCTGTTTTACCATGGCAGCAAAGTTGCAGTCCTAATCAACTTATTCTACCTTTTCTGTTATTTTTTTAGTTATTATTTAGAATTTGTCACACTCTATTCCTTAGGGGAGTGGTTATTTACATTTATTTTTTTGTTTTGAGTCCTAGTTTCAATAACACTCTCTGACACCTATATATATGGTTCGATGGTCAAGAATAACATGCATAAAAAGAATAGCAATTAGATGTGCTAAGATAGTTTTTCTATTGCACAAAAGTACTCTTGTGTAAAGTTATGATTTCATGAATAATATATCTTTGAATATTTTTGTTAAATTGTGAATCGTGAGTTATGCAATGAAGAGATTTTCAGTTACTGCTATGGTTAATTGATTTGACAAGGTAGATTTGAGGTCATCCTATGGAGACATTCAATTGAGCAAGGCCCACTCGAGGTAACTATTCCTCACTTTAATTTTTACACATTCATTTCTATTGTTACAATAAATTCCATTCATTATTGCATGTCTTCACTAAATTCTTCAAATGGTTTATGTGAATGAAATTATGAGTAAGATCTTGTCTTTTATTTCATGATTTATTTGTATCAATGCATTATCCTCTAGAGTGAGTCATGTTAGAGTGAGTAAATTTAGCAGCATTAGTTAGATATAGAATTCATTCTTGACAGTGAACTAGTAATAGTCTTCAGCCGTAAGTACGAGTAACAATAGTTCTAGATTTAATTATTTTTACTGTTAAGCAGTTTATGTTTTCCCACATGTGTAAACACCTATACAAAGATGATAGTTAGTATCAATTCCATGAATGCACAGACAATGCTAGCATCATCACAAGCTTACATTAGCCCTAGTTGATAAGTAAATGGAGTCTTTACAACGGTTAAGTAGATTGTTCAGTTATGTACCCCCTCTGAATTATGTGAATATCACCATGATTACTAAATAACCTCTAACTCAATATTTTAGATCACACTTTTGTAACTCGTGAAAGGTCACGGGTAGGTTATCTCCACCACATTCCTAGTTCTCATCCACCTCCTTTGAAGGACCAAAATCACTTTGTGCTCATTTTGTAGGTGTTCTTATTTTTATTTATTTTAAAATAATTGCATTCTCTATAACTCTTCTATTCTAAAAAAGATCCATATCTTTGAATTAATGAAATCTACCATTTCCACCTCTTCTCTCTTCTTTCATTCTTTGTAAATCTATTTTCCTCTATATTGGAAGTATTTTAACTATTATTATATGTTTGTATGTTTTGTTAGAATAATTATACTAACTGACTATGGATCTTATTCTTCCATCTTAGTGCTTGCCAAACCTTGACCTCTATGAACACCTTAGGAGCTAGTATAACAGATAATTGTGTGAGTTCTTGTCACAATCTTGTTAGTTCTTTGTGTTGCATTTGGAAATACAGAAATAAATTTAATCTAGGTCCAATTATCACAACTTTTAATTTTACAAATTTCTCTATCCCTTTTCCTTTGCAAGGTGTTAAATTAGGCTTAGTATTTATGTTTACTTAGTGTTGATTTGGATCTACTCTTGGCAAATAGATTATAAAGTAAATTTTCCCTCTTTGGAGGTATAATGTCAACTACAAGGTCCCACATTTTGAGATTATTCCCATTTTTCACTAGAATGTTGAACTAGTTTCAACTAGGTGCAATTATAGGTGATAATAGTAACTACCAAGTACTACCCCATGAAGCTCTAATTACACTCCATAACTAAAAATAGTAGAATTATATTATAATTCAACTATGTAACCCTGTTGAGAACAGGATGCCATTTAATTACAATCGTAAACATATTTTATGTATCTCCTAAGTGCTTGGAAAGTGTTCCCCAACACTAGGATTAGAAAGAGATTAAATTCAGATGAAATGAACATGTAAATTGGAATTTGTGATTATTCCTAAATGATAGAAACATGTGGGGACGTCCAAGAAGAGCTCCTACAAAATAGGAGCACATGGTGTGCCCATATGGAAGGTGGAACCTGCCTTGCTTTAGTTAACTGTTTGGAGGATTGATGACACTTCAAAAATGCATGCAAAGATCCCACAAATTAGGGACTGATATTTACATTCAAGTTTATTTTAGTTTAGTTTAGTTCAGTTCAGTTCAGTTTAGTTTAGTTTAGTATCAGTTCAGTTCAATTAAATTCAGTTCAATTCAGTTCTATTCTGTTTAGTTATGTTTTAGTTATCTTCAATTGCGTGTAGTTATTTTCATTTGAATGCTAGTTGACTTGAGTTGACTTTAGTTGCACGATAGATAATAGGTGGATACATTAAGTTAAGCGGGGATGATCAATCATGCATAATGTTTGCATGAATTGATGGAGAGATATGTTTCAGTTAACTAAGATTGACTTGGGCCCACCTTGGTCGCCCAAGTTAGCATCTTTGAGTTAACACCTTTTGCATGAGAAGATATTTGTACAAGGCTCTGTTAAGTGGGCCCATTCTTGGGTGCCAACTTTGAGGAGAAGCTTGGAAGATATTTTCTTGACCAACGACCAGTTACGAGTTCGGTTTGGGGGGCCTAAATTGAGGAGACTTTGGATTTGACTTCATGTTACAAGATGAAACTCTACTTGCATAGAATAGGCGTAGTTTTTTTAGGGAAGCTTTGTTTTTTTGTAATTGACAACTCTTTTGAGTTTACAACGCTCATTATTGTCTATTAATTGCAGCAAGTTGAAGAGATTTTTATTAGAGTTTATTGCAGGTTGTGAAGAAGAATTGTTGAAGGCAAAAGAAGCATATCAAGAAAAGGATTGATACAATGTTATTGTAATCTTGTTCTAAGGTTAAATAATACAAGCACTATTGATTATGGTGATGGAGTTTTTCCCCGAAAGGGTTTCTCCATGTATATGTTGTGTCAAGTTTCTATCTTCTTGTCTCATTCTTCTACAATCTTTTGTCTACTTTCTACAATTGGTAAAATTGATCTAAACAAATAATCATACACAAATAATTTGTAACAAAGAACACTTAATTAGATCTACAATCTCATATTTTTACAAGTTTTAAAGCTACATAATTACCTCCATTTTAAACAACCCCCTCATCAAATCTCTTACATGTTATAATATATATTACAATATTATCATTACTATAGATTCTCTTACACATCCTTCATGAAAATATATACTTTTATCCACAATACCAACAACTACCCATGACATGATGCTCATGGAATAATGTGGGAAATATAATTTTATGATATAAAACAATTCACATTTAAATAATATTTTATAAATTATGACTTGAAAGGTGTATGATATATCTAATCCTAATATAGATAGTAAAATGAAGAGACTCACAATCTATGGATTCAACCCAGTTTGGATTATGTAACTCATTAAGTGCATCAATATCAAATTCCAATTCATCTAGCTCACATGGTTTTAAAATTCATACGTGGTAAATGAATTATGAGAAAAATAAATATTTTTTAGGAAAAATAAAATGAAATCTCTCACATTCAAGAATAAAAGTAGAGAAAAGTGCACTACAGTCTTCTTGTTCACCAATGAAAGGTAACTCTTCTTCATCATCAGTACTTAGGTTGCACTAAATATTTCCATTATACAGTTTGCTAAGTGATTCAATATGTGATAATATTACTATATAATAAATATATTTTTTAACAACAACAAAGATTATTATTGTAATCTCTATTTAAAATAGTATTTCATGTTGATATCGTAACATTATTCTCTCACATAAATCAAATCTCAAATTATTTATGTTATAAATAATTCCTATATGTACTAAAGAATGATTTATGATTTCAAGATTAGTCATTATATACAAAGTTTGTAGTTTTTGGATGAAAATCCTACAATATTTCTCTATGAAAGAAATAGACTTATCGTTGCATCCAAATGGTGTCAATCTACAAGGATTGATTTTAAACATTTTGGATCATTTTTTGCAATTTAAGTGAGGTTGCAGATATAACCTCCATTATAACGCTTGTAGTGTAGAAAAAAAAAGTAACCCTTTTTCACACTTAATTTGGGAATGAATAATTGATAATAAAATGGACTTAATGGAACCTTATTTAGGGTGTTGTGAGTTGCATTTTTACACTTTCACACTAATCTAGGGCCCTTTATTAATTAATTGAGGTTAATTAAGGTTATTTGGCCTCGTTAATTCAAATCCAAGCCTAATTAATTACATTTTCTAAAGGATAAAACCATACACTCTTAAATGAAATTTTACAACACTTAATTTTGCAGGGATTGTGTCCTAGGATAGTGACCTAGGACCCATTCACCACCTGCGAATGGGTCCTCACTAGGTCCTAGGACCCCCTTTTGGCATATTATTTCACATCCCCCAAGGTGTGTCCTAGTTAAGTATGCTAGGACCCATTTTCCCTATGGCGAATGGGTCCTCAATTAACTTAGGAACCCCCCTTGGGATATGTTTTTGGCGATGTTTTAATGATTTCAAATCCTAGATCTGAAGTCAGCTTGTGTAATTTGAATTTTGAGATTTAATCTTAAGTATAAATATAAGGTTATTTCACATAGTTTCACCTAATAAGTTTTATGCAAGCATCATAATAGAAAGCTTATGAGATCAAGATTTCACAAGAGCATTCAAGAAGCCATTCAAGGGAAAATTGTTAGAGTTTATTGCAGCAATCAAAGATCCAATTCATCATGCCAAAGTCATACATGTTGTTGAGCTAAAGCGTTGATGTAGCTGTAGACGCGCAAAATTAGCATTATGCATAGTCATCCGCTCATTGAATAAATCAAACGCAGCAAATGCATTCGCTAGGAAAATCAGGTCTTTAGTCCTAAGGTTACATGCATTTAAATAAATCAAAGGCTCACATCATCCTTTAATTAAATAAATCAAACTTTATTTAATTAAAATCCCCAAAGTCATTTCCATCCTTTTCTGATTTAAATAAATCAAGTATTTAAATCATAAAAGGTCAAACTAACCTAATCATCATTAATTTAATCTAACCATGATTAAATGCTAATCTTACACACTTGCATTCTCTAGATTATGCCACTTGCACAAATAAATCCATTTATTGATTTATTAAATCCAATATTTTCACTCAACATGGAATATTCTATCAAGTTTGAATTCAAAACCAAGTGGGCATGTACATCCAACAAAGCAATTAATAAACTCTTACATGTCCCCCACTAAGCATTAACTCTCAAATTTGAATTCAAATTTCCCCCCTCTTCGGCACATTCCCCAAATCTTGCACATGCATCAACCACTCGCCACTTGACAAGTGTCTTCCTCTCATTTGTCCAATCTTTGTCCCACATCCTCCATGTTTTGCACTCTTAGAATTTGAAAATCTTTAAATAGAGGCTTCACCCTCAAGCAAATCCTCCACAACAATCTCCACAATCTTGATGCAAAGTCATTCTCTTCACACGGAGAACTGATTTTGTCCATTGCATCCTCATCACCAAGCTTATCAAGGATTGGGAAAGGGCTTCTTTCCACATCAAAGAAGCACCAATCCACTATGGGATAGATATGTATCTTGTTTCTTTCATGCTTTCAATTTAGTTTGATTTGCTATCATGTTTAGGAAACATTTTGCATTATTTCATTGGAGTATTTAGCAAATTTGTATGCACTTACCTTCTTTATGGAGTTTAGGATGTTTGAAGATTTGAGAGGTGCTCACAGTAGCATTGGTGATCGAGTTCAATTGTTCAAAGCCATCATCTTATGTCAAGATCTACACTCATTGACGCCACTTCATGCTAAGTTTCATATTTTTACTCCAAGGTTCAATTGATGATTGGTGAGGTGTAGCATTACATTGTTCATTCATCTTTCCTTTGATGCATTGTTTTAATTCAAGGTTTAATTACCAAAACGGGGTTTCACCAAGGAAAACCCCTAAACCCTTATTCCATAACAAAGTTCAACAGTTTTCTTCTCCTTTAATATGTTATTGTAGGTTTTAGGTTGAAGATCAAGTGGAGAACAAAAATTGTCAAAGTTGCAAAGTTTCAAAGGTTGTCATTTTCATTACAAGGTCCCAAAAACTAAGCTACATAATTTATTTCTAACTTTCAAGAGTTCAACATCTAGGATCAGGGAGTGCAAAGATTGAAGTACATAACCCAGAAATTGATTTTCTAGAACCCTAGTAGGACCCATTCGCCACTAGGCGAATGAGTCCTCAGTGAAGCATGAGAAAGCACTTTTTGCTACAGGTACACAACATTTGACCCTCTTAAAACCTAAATTATGATTTCTATATTGGCTAGGTTTGATTTTGAATATTCATTTACACATATAACACATTTTTTGAATGAAACTAGAAAGATAGGTGCATTGTTATCAATTCATTTTGATTCAATCCTATTTTTCTATGTTTCAACACCATTCAAAAATTTATAGTGTACATGTGCATGCATACTATTTGATTAGATTTTTAGATTTTGCAAGAACAATACCTATACATGCATAAGGTATCACAATTTAATTAATATTTAATCTTTTTGATTCATTTAAGGTTTTTATGAGAGTGTAAACAAAAGGTAGGGAAACAAATGTATAGTGCATAGGGTGTTAGGATACCCATAACCAACACTTTAGACCAATAGACGCTCAAGTTTAGTGTTTTAATAATGTGTCGAGATTGAATTGAATAGCCATAAGTATTAAGGTGCTTGTGAGTCATATAGTACCTATCCTCTATAAATGATTGGTATGGTAAGGTATAATTCATCCCAAGTTGCCACTCTTAAAAACACTAGTGGTACTTTTACACTAGTAATAGAGGTTTAGAAACCTATGAGTTTTCTAAACCCAAATACCAACCATTATTGATCACCTGCAATAGCCAAATAATACTTAACACCACTCTGTATCAATAGGTTGTCTTTCACCCTCCATAGATAGATTCCAAATATCCTTAATGATGTTACACCTTTAGTTTGAATTCTAGAAAAATGACATTTAGATTTAGATCGCTTCTCAAAATTAATGATCATGTGAGAATTGATCATTCAAAATATGATTGATTGTAATTTGAAAATCTGTAACTTATTGATACTTTGATTATGAATTGATATTTTTTTTTGTAAATATAATATTTAAAAAACAAAATATTTCGAAGTATACTAAGATTGATAAAGATGTAAAGATTGGAAAACTCTCTTTTTTAAATTGTTAATTATAAGATTTTTAATATTTAAAAAAAAGATACTTTATAATCTTGATTATTTGAAAAAAAAAAAATTGTAAATAAAATGGTTGATGACTATCACATTCCAAAACTTCTTCATAAGAAAACTTCATTACTTATAGTAATCAAAATATCAAATTATATTTAGAATTAGTTGACCATTTTATTCTATATAATCATTTCAACATGTAGATCTATCACCCTAATCTATCCATTGGAATTTTCATAGATAACAATTTTTGTTAGAGAAAGCTTTTTTTTTCTATACTTACTTATAATAGTATTATGTAACATTATATAACTAGTAATCAAAATCTCAAATTATATTTAGAATTAGTTGACCATTTTATTCTATATAATCATTTCAACATGTAGATCTATCACCCTAATCTATCCATTGGAATTTTCATAGATAACAATTTTTGTTAGAGAAAGCTTTTTTTTTCTATACTTACTTATAATAGTATTATGTAACATTATATAACTAATTGTTTCCTTCATTATAACATCTTTAAATGCATCCTAAGAATAATACATGTTTTCAATTCATAGAAAGTCAATGATGATTGTTCAAACTCAATAATTTTGTAATAAAAATTTGATATTTTTTTATTCTTAGTCCTTTATAATCCTAATTTCTTGAACGATTTATATTTTACTTTTCATTTCTTATTTATAGCTACAAGGAAATAACCTACAAAGTACTATGTGCTTGATTTTAGGATGATGCCAAGTTCTAGAGTAATTTGGCTTAGTTTAAATTTTAAATGCTCATATGTTGAGTATTAGTTCAATAGTTCTCTCCACTATTTTTGATAAGGAGAAAAAATAGGTTTTGAATGGACTTGAAACCATATACAATAGGTTTTGAATGGGCCCGAAACCATCAGGTTTTGAAGGGACCCAAAACCCAAACAAGGATAGTCAAGCTGCCTAAAGAGAAGTCAATAAAGCCCCGCAGCAAAACAAAGACAAACAAGTAGCCAAAACTAGCTGCCAAACATAGAACCCAGATCTTACATGGATCTAGAACCCATTTGTTTTGATAGGACCAACAACCAGGTTTTGGCAGGGACCTCAAACCCAAGAGAGAAGCCTGTAACAACCAGGCCATAGCACGCCAGTCACTCAAGTAGATTGGTCTCTCCATACCATTGGCAGAGACAACTAAGTTGTAGGTTTACATAAGCAGAGCTCCAAAAGTAGATAGAACCTTGCCCAAAAGGAGAACCTCTCCCCTTCTATAGGAGAGGTCATCACAGGAACACGAAGCTCCAAATCTTTTCCATAAAATCCATTTGCACTCTCCACCTCTATAGGAGGCAAAACCAAGCTCAACCCACCCACTGCAATCACAACACTCTTATAGACCACCATTCCACCTTAATATAAATGGGAACCCCCTCCATGGGAAAAGCAAGAAGAGACCTTCAACTACAAAACACACCTCAACCCGAGAGGGAGAGGAATCCAGCTCCAAAGGAGAGGTCTTTACCTCAAAATAAGACCTAGTATTCAGAGAGAAGGAAGGGACTGTAGTGAGAAGGAGAAGCAAAACAACCAACAACGTCAATAATAGCTGGGTCTTCAAAATAATCTCTAAAAACCACCCAGCCCTCAAAACATTCAGTAAAGAACAAAGCAGATCTAGCACCAAATTCATACTCACAGTATGGTCCAGCCAAAGCATCGGCCCCCAACCACCAACAACGAATGACAAGGCACATGGGGGGAAAACCATGAACAAAGTATTATGAAATACACTTTCCCTCATGAAGTAAAACTCCTAGTAATGCCAGCGCAGGTCCTCACAAAACCAACCAGAGCACAAAGAAGATAACATCCAAATTTGAGTGGCGTAACAACTCCACCAAATGGGGCAGGATCCCAAAACATTTTCCAAACTAGGAAAATAGGCAATGAAATCCACCTGCCCTTTGGAAACCACAACCGTGTTGGCCATACCCCCAAAGGAGAGCAACCAATCAGAGAAAGCACAAAAGCAAAGAACACCCTAGAAAAAGTGAGAAAAAGAAAGGGGCAACAAATAAAGCCCCCAAGCCATCCTACTACAACGAGTAGAACCAAAAATAAGACCCTTCTTCAACCCAGAAACTCCAAGGAAGCCCAAGAAAACTCACACTCCAATCCAAAAGGAGTCATAGCCACGTTGTTAAACCACCACACAGTGAATGCACGGAAGCAACAAACATCCTAGAAGAAGTGAGAAGAAGAAAGGGCCAAGAAATAAAGCCCCCAAGCCATCCTACTACACCGAGAAGAAACAAAAATAAGCTCCTTCATCAACCAGAAAACATCAAGGAAGCCCAGGTAACCCCACAACCCCTGCAAGGAACATCAAAGCAAAAGGGGCAACCACTCAGCACCAGAAAACACAAAGGGCAACAGACTTTCCCTCCAACATCCAACAAAACACACATTAGCACCAACAGTTGTGAAACCCCAAACCAGGGCATCAACAGAGCTGTCTCCATAGCTGACCCAAGCAGGAGACATAATAAAGAAAAGGGGAGGGTCAGAAGAAACAAAAAATCTCTGAAACGTCGTCCTCCAAGCAGATCTCAACCCCACCCCGGATAGGGGCTCTGAAATCCTCATAGACCCTCGGAATAGATGCACAGACAACATCGAAGCCCTCATCCATACATAGCCCGTGGGAGAAGATGTCGGGGAGCTTCAGGCAACGCCCATCCCCGAAAAGAGCGGGGATCTCAGGCACCACCGCGTTAGTGAACACTGCAAGCCCATCTAGGAGAACAAACACAGACCCAGACAGACTAGACTAGCCATCTACCTCGCTATCGTCATCTGTTTCCTCGACAAACATAGTAGATTTTAAATTTTCGTTCTCGCTCGACGCAACCATTTGAGTTATAACAACTATAGTTCTCTCCATTGTTGATGAGTACAAAAATGATATTTTTTTGGTTAGCACTACTACAGCAGATCATGATTATGATAGAAGCGCTAACTTTGGTGTCGGATATTCATTCTTATCTCTATCCTATCTATATTTATACTCACACATTCTTATTAACCCTTTTTTATCAAATTTCTATACACTCATTCATGATCCCTAGATCCTTTATCATTTATTTCAAGTTAGTTTTATAGCATTGAATATCAATCTTTCTTGTCTATCAACTATTTTTTTATTATTGGTTGTGATTTGTATGTGTTGAATCATTATGAAAATTATGTCTAGGACGTTAGAATTGAAAAACATAATTGCATAGATTGTCAAAGCGCTCGCTTAATAGGAATAAAGAGAATTGCTTTTAAAAAAAATCTATTTTTCATAAATACAAGTGTGGCTATGATTGAGAGATTTGTTGAGGGTGGTACACATATTGAACCTACTAAGCCTAAGCCTCATCCAAGAGGCGATCCAAAGCATCACTAACCGATATATTTTATGTCTATATAATATGTTTTATTTTAAGTTCTCATAGTTATGTACGGAATCATAAACTCTCTTAATAGTGAAGCATGTATTGTTGGCAGTTTTAATCAACACCATAAAGAAAAGAATTGATTTGAGGTGGTTGTGGGTGAAGCCACAATAGTGGTTTACAATTTGATGGAGGAAGGAAAACTTAGAAAAAATGGCCCCATGTAAAAAAAATTGGTTTTAGGGGTTCGAATGAACCTACAAGTTCGACCGAACCCATCAATCACGTGGCCCACATTGCTCGCCCAAAAAACAAAAGGGAAAATGCATATTAAGGGGGTTCGAATGAGCCCTGGTTCGCTAGAACCCCTGGGGGTTCGCAGGTTCTAGCGAACCCCCATTTTCCCTAATTTTTGAATTTGTTCACACAAAAAACCTAATTTTTACGCTTTGACGCTTAGGTTGAGGATGAGAATGGGGGAATCTTCACAAACCCAATTGGAGTCAGGTAGTCCTCAAAACGAGCTATCCAATGAATATAATTTTAATATGTTTTCGTTTTATTATGTATTTGTTTTTTTAGTTTTATTAAACATAGGTTTTTCGTCGAAAATGAAGGTCTCTATTCTGCACATGTGGAAAAATAGCAGATTATCAAAAAGAAAATTGAAAAATATGAGTGCACCAGATATTGAAGTCCTTGATCCAACAAAAAAAAAAATTGAATTTTGATATATACAAAAAAAGTTACGCGTTATACGGTCGCGCTATGTCTGAATTGTCATTGGTTCGACTTCGAAACTTGATTAAAGAAAAAAATTTCAAGAAAAAACTATCTAACCAAGTGCAAGCACTAGATATCGGAGTAACAAATCTAAATTCGAAAGAATTAGAATTTTATCCTTCATGGAAAAAAAGTTATGGTTATACGGTGTGAGTCACTTTTTTAAAAAGTAGTTTTTTTAAAAAAACCAGTTTTTGTGGGAGATGGAAAAAGAAGTGCAATTTGATTCCAAAAATTTTGAATAAAATATTTTTAGAATCTACAGACAAAATGTGATGAGACTCTAGTTTGCATCATCTTCAAATTCCTCACGGTTTAGCCGCTATAGGTGTGCGAATGTGAAGATTTAGTTAAAAATAAAAATTCCAGTGTCCAGTTTGGCCAAAAATTGTAAACCACTATTATGGGATCACCCTTGTAAGAGAAACGTTACAAGGAGATATATTGTCAGCAATTATATGTTTTAATGTGCTAAAATCTCTCAAAATTTTGTGTTTCATAGGCAATCTTCTCCATTGATGAAGTTATATAGATTTTGGATTATTTTGTTAAAGTTGGGCAGGGGAGCCATACAGAAGGGTGCTATTTCTATTTTTGTGTTTTAGATGGTCCCCTAAAGTGCGTTTAAAAATGTTCAACAATTTTAGATATTAATATTTCTATTCATTTTATAAAATTAATTTGATGAAATTTTGCAAACAATTCTTTATCACTCTTAGTGATATTGATATATCACTCTAATCTACGGAAAATAATAAAATTTATATATCAAATATTTTTATTTTTTTAAACTATGATATCTTTAAATTTATTCAATCTAAATAAATATATAATAAAATTATTATATTTATTCAGGTTAGGCTACAATATCCCACATTCTATGAGTCGGTTATACATTGTTTTATATTAAATAAGAATATTAAATAAGTCCCGTGGGAGTGACTTTATTTAGTTGTGTCGTATGCAACTATATGTGACGTGTTGATAGTTTAAAATAAAAGTGAAATACTGGTATGAACATAAATTCAACCATTCTATGTCTATATGGAATAGAATCCTTGTGAAGCACACCTAAAAACTTTTTTTTCAGTGGCAATCAACATAATAAAAACCATACTGAGTCGACGTTCTACCACTTCACTTCAAATTCGAGAGAAAGATTGCTAGTATATTCCACTTTAGTAAAAGATGACAAACAAAACTAAAATAACTAAGAAGCCTCGTTCAGTGTGCTCATGCTTGGCATGTTACAGAATTGAAGGCTTGTCTATAGTGCACGTATGTCGGTCTAACAGCGGGAACCTTTTGTGCAGGTGAGAACGCCCGAAGTTGCAGTGAGCGAGCCCACAATCGAGGAAGGTCTTGCTTCCATACTCGAAGCTTTGGCATAGCTCGAGGATGCTTCAGACCCTGATGGTGTGAAGAATGCCCCATTTAACATCAGATCTCCCACTGATCTCCAATTACCTTCTGATGAATCTTCGCGCTTTGTCACCTGCACATTACCCATACCATAATGATTGCATTCATGGTATACTAGAGATATAAGAGACATGGGTGGTAAAGGCCTTTTACCTCCTTGTGGAATCGATTGTCAGGGGCAAGGAATCTGTTGCCCTGGCTATTAATGGTGGGGTTTGCACTTCCCCCGATTGCGTACATTCCCCAGTGGGTGTAATCATTGTTCACCACATGAAAGTAACCATGTCGGCACCTGCAGTACAACGATATTTTTTAAAACTTCAAGGGAGGAGAAACATATAAACTTGAGCGAGTTGTATGTGATCTTTGTGCAAGGAATACAGAGAAAGAGAGAGAGAGTTTCTTTAAAATTTTATTCATACCTGGGCATGCGCTGAACAAGCCCTTCTCCAAAGTGGTTGAATGCAACTGTCACTTGCATTTTGACGTCTTGGGTATAGGCGTCGCTGTGTCCCAGGAGCATCACCTGCGAAAAGCCGCTAAATATTTAACTTGAGAAATAGCGTTGTATCGGCAGATTCCGACATCTTTTTATGTTTATGTCTGGTAATGTGCTTATAGTACATGTGATGAAAAAACAACTGTGAAACATTTTTAAAGAAGAATGAATTTACGGCAGATCAAACAAGCAGTCGAGCACCTTGTCATGGTGAGTGAAAAAGTTATTTGAAATGGTGATAGCAGTGGACCCCATGATGGCGTCGATCAGTCCATCTGCGCAGCTTGACAAGGAACAGTGGTCTACCCAAACTGCACTTCCTCCAAAGATTGAAATCCCATCCCCAACACTCCTGGTTCTATACCCATAATGGGTCGGGGAGCTCCTAACATTTGTATTTCCCGCAGGTTTACAGTCGTGGATATGAATTCCATGAATGATGATGTTGTTCACGTTCTGTATTGTAATGCAAGCTCCGTTTGCTATGTGAACGTTGGCTCCTCTGCCGTCAATTGTCTTATAGCTGTTCATGATAAGTTCCTCCTTGAGCTGTATAACCATATCTCTTTGGAAAATAATCCAGAGAGGCTCGGTTTGAATAACAGCGTGGCGCAGAGTGTCGGGCCGGGGATTGACGGGGTCATAGTCATTGGGATCTGTAACCACATAAAATCTGCCCTGCTTACCTCCAATGGCGTTTTTGCCAAATCCGATGGCACAGTCAGCCAGCCTCTTTCTGTTGTTAGCCCAGTCGGGATCGCAACGCCAACAATCGTCGATGGGATTCCCCGTTCCGCACGAGCTCAGCTTTCTTCTGGAACTATTCAAACTCCTGCACAGTGGCTTTCGAAATTTCTAAATAATCTCTACTGTCTATCCCAGCAACGACAAATATTAACTGACTTACAATATCTTTTCTGCAGTACACTCTATCTATCTCAACAACGACAAGTATTAACTATCCAATGGCATGATGATACGGGAATAGAAAATACAGCGCCGAGCAAAACAGCATAGGAATAACTAGACGCATGTTCAATAAACTTTTGCAATTTAGCATTTCATATTAATGTACTGAATGGGGTAAGGCATTAAATTTCATTTCCATACTGTATGATTTTACCTTTCTACCATTTGAACTACAAGTTCCGGCTTCTCAACATGATATTTAACGCCATTTTCAGCCTTCCAAGTTCTAACTGATATCGCCATTACCGAGTTGAAGAAAAAGAAAGCAAGTAAAAGAAGCAATGGCTGTAAGGCTTGGGCGGTAGCCATTTTCGATGAGAGTGAGCGTATATGACATACTATGGCTTTGGGCTCTCTTTATATAGAAAATCAGCCTCTGTAGCAAACGGGGAATGTTGACCCTAGCGGTTGAAAATATGGTTATATGCACGTTATCACGTTGCGATTATTACGGTCTTTGTAATGCACATGAACTTAGGCGTGGAGGATTATACTACATCGGTTGACCTTACCTATGTGATAGAGCATTCCTTATATGTTAACTCCAACGTTTTCCTCAATTAACATATTTCTCCAAATCTCAGAGATGTCTTGAGTGGACGCGGCACCTTTGTTCTTTTATCCCACCTATTGATATGTTATATCCAAGCGTTAAAAGTTCCAACAAAAGCTTGAAAATGGCGCAGATTGTCTATCCAAAACGAAAGAAAATCAGTTTTGTCTCCGTAACCGAAGGGATTTCAGTCCACTGAGTAACACTTCTTTCGGCCAATTTCGGTTTCACACTATAACTTGAGAATACATTGGCAAAACAACTATATTTGCCGTTGCTTATAAGTGACTTTCCGCTTCCGCACTCTGCACGAGCATCGGCGACAAAATCTCGAATATTATTTCGCACGTGGTTCCTAAATTTCTCAGCAAATACGCAATAGCAGACCAAATTTAGGAGTCCTTACCGCGCTTTTCCTTTTCTTTCCTTTTTTAAGAAATAGTAACATTATCTAAACTTAATAAATTGTAATCACAATTAAAAAATATTATGTGAGATGTCATCATGCATCTAATGGAAGGGCTGTCTCTAACATTGAGTTGTATGTCACTAGATATGACCCAAGAGCTTTGCAAAAAAAATGTCTCACACTTAAGACTATTTGATGTTTTTCTCCTCTTCTAATATTGTGGGAAGGAATCATCTAGAAGTGGCCATTTAAAATTTGAGTTGAGGAACTAGGTCTAGAGCTACGCAAAAAAAAATACTCTTATCATTTAAAATAATAGAAACAAATGATTCTTGAACCCCTTTTGTATTAATTCGATTGGAGGTTTGAGGAAGCACTTCTATTGAATTGTACTAGTATACACACACACTGAATTAATATTAGTGGGAGGAGGCTTTGTAAAGTATAAATGGAAAACTATCTGCTAATCATTTTCATCTAATAAGGTAACATTTATAAAAGATTTGAATTGTGTAGATATTACTTGTAAAACGTAGTTGTGAATAATAGAAGGTTTTCTAATACTCATACCTTTTTTATATTTTAAGATCGAGTAATTAATTGTATGAGGAATAAACAATGCTTTATCTAAAATAAAAAGCTTATAAATAGAATCCACCAATGCCCAAATAGATAAATGTGATAGATCTATATGTTATCTTCTAAAGTAGATATCTCACTTTCCATGTCGTATAAAATAATATTAAAGTTGAATATGAGGTCCGTATTTCATACAACATATACATAATATGTTCATTTACCTCTTGAATATCATCCATAATTCCAAAAATTTCTACCATCTCTTATTCTTAGAACCCATTTTACATTAAAAGAATAATAGTTTATAAAAGAGCCTCTTATATGTATTTGGATTGAAACTATATTAGCTATTTGATGATTTTTCACTTTAGATCTCAAGATATGCAAAATATGTGTTCTATATTTAGTATTAACCTAGTGAATTCATCTCAATACCACCCTTAAAGAAATGGATAATTTGAATAAAGCAACAAGAGCTTGATGAAGATCATAGGGATAAAATTGCATAAGAATAAAAGGAGATGGGATGACAAGCTGAAATATGATCTTTGCTCATATAAAATAACCCTCAACCAAACCATAGGTAGAATCTCATTTGATTTGGTATGTATACTTATTGAGGCTAAAATTCACATCAATATGGAATTTATTGTATACCAACTTTTGTAAGACATATAAGAAGATGTGTGTGATATAATATCTTACAGAATTATGGAATTAAATGCGTTAGATGAACATCGAGGTATTGCACATGATATATTTTTGTTACAAAAGTGAATAATGAAGTAATTTTTTATCAGAATCTACATCACCATAAAGATTCTAGGCTGATGATATGGTCCACTTATGGAATTAGGTAGAGCTTTATGAAAAATACTTAATCATTTTTAAATAATATAAACATATAATTCTATTGGAACCCTTTTCTGTATTAATTCAATTGAGTTTGAAGGGCTTACTTCTATTGAATTGTATAGTATATACACACACAAATTAATAATGGGGAGGATTTGAAAGAAGTATAAATGGAGAACTATCTACTAATCCTTTTCATCTAATAATGTAACATTTATAAAAGTTTTTTAATTATGTAGATATTACATATAAAAAGCGGTTGTGAATAATAGAAGGCTTTCTAATACTCATATTTTTTATATTTTAAGATCAAGTAGTTAATTGTATGAGGAATAAACATTGCTTTGTCTAAAATAAAAAACTTATAAATATCCACGATACTATTGGTAAACGATGAATCTATATATTTGTACTTAAGTGAATATCTCACTTTCCATATTTATATAAAACAATATTAAGTTGAATATGAGATCCTTATTTCATAAAACATATATCATATATTTAATTTACCTATTAGATATCATCATTCTTTCAAAATTTTCTACCACCTCTTATTATTAGAACCCCTTTTACGTTCAATAAATAATAAACTATATAAAATCCTCTTCTATGTATTTGGATTGAAAATATATTAAATATTTGATGATTTCTTACTTTAGATCTCAAGATATGCTTAATATGTGTTCTAAATTTAGTATTAACCTAATCAATTCATCTCAATACCACCCTTAATCAAATGTACAATTTGAATCAAGTAACAAGAGCTTGACGAAGATCTTAGGGAGAAAGTTGGATAAGAATAAAAGGAAATGGGATGACGAGCTGAAATATGATCTTTGCGTGGATAGACCCTCTTAAACCATGGTGATCATTTGATTTGGTATGTGCATTAATGAAGGCTAAAATTATTGCCAATATGGAATTTATATATTATATACCAACTATACGTAAGGCATATATAAGAATATATGAAATATAATCTCTTAGAAATTATGGAATTAAATAAGGTTGGATGAACATAGTTGTGCACATGATATAATTTTGTTACAAAAATAAATAATGAAGTACTTTTTTATAACAATCTACATCACCATAAAGTATCTAGGTTAATGATATGGTCCTCTTATGGAATGTAAAGTCTAAAGATGGGGGAAAGAATGGAAAATTCGATCCATTGTGGCTTAGCATTTATGAAGTGGCTAAGAGATATGAGATGAATGGATGTCATCTCATGAATTTAGATGGGAAATTCATGGAGTTGTGCATGCTTGATCAAGATCTGAAACACTATTTCTCATGAATGGTGAGTACTAGTTATATCTTTTGTATTTTATTTGGCATTTCCCTAGGCAGTTACGATCTTTGTTGGTCTCTGTGATGTGTAATATCCTAACCTTGTCTTGTGTGGAGTTTTATTGTATCTCTTTTATGGTTTTCTATTGATTTTTTCTTAGATCATCATTGTGCCCATAGGAGGCACATGTCTCCAACTAGAGCCACTATTAGGTTTCTCTCAAAATTTTAGAAAATTTCATTCACTAACCCGTGTTTTACATTTATTCACCCTCAAAGGTTAAATTAAAAAATATCATCATTTATCAAAAGAGCCCTAAACTCTTACATCTATGTTATTATTTTATTTTATTTCCTCTCCACTAATGAGCTTGGTCTAAAAACATCCTTTGTCCAAACACAATTTTCTAGTGTTTACGGCATCTTGAACTCCACAACATGTCATCATTGTTGCAACTAAGAGTTCATTTTTATATATTAAAATAGGGTTGTGGTATGAAAAATTAAGTGAATGATTATTAAGAGAATTTGTACATATTAAATGCAAGGGTCTCAAAAACTTTAGTTACTATATTATGAGAGATATGTCAGTGAAAATAATTAGAGTTATAGTTTTATTTCAATATTAATCAAGTGTCATGAAGACTAGATTATATTAATAATAGATTCATATAATGTATATTATTAATTCAAGATTAGTAGATTCATATAAATTGATTATTTCTGGATTCTATGTTATATCAACTCAATTATTGAATACTTGGTAATGAGCCCAATCGTTTTATTATTTTGGTTTTCGATGGCTTGATCAACTCCAAATGTGTATAGTCAAACTAGATTTTCAATTGTTTGTTATGAACAACTGTCAGTAATTCAATGGTTAATGCGTGAATATGTATGTAATGCAATGTATGTTTATTTTTAAATTATGAATATTAGTATTGTGTATATGTTATGGTGAACTTACTCTTTGCATCCAAGAAACTAGAGAAAGTAGATTTTAGCCTGCAACCAAAGGATTTCTAGAAAGCAATATAGGGGAACTTCCAAAATGAGAAGAATGGAATAGTTGTAGAATTGGAGGTCTCTATTTATCAGGATGGTTGTTTAGTCACCATTTCAATTAATAATACTACTAGAGGAGAACAAATCTTCTATGATTAAGAATCCCAAGTGATTGATTACATAGTCCATGTTTTTTGTTTTACCGTTATAGCAAAGTTGCGTTCCTAATCAACTTCTACCTTTTACTGTTATTTTAGTTATTTGAATTTGTCACCTCTATTCCTTAGGGGAGTGGTTATTTACATTTATTTTTTTGTTTTGAGTCCTAGTTTCAATAACACTCTCTGACACCTATATATATGGTTCGATGGTCAAGAATAACATGCATAAAAAGAATAGCAATTAGATGTGCTAAGATAGTTTTTATATTGCACAAAAGTACTCTTGTGTAAAGTTATGATTTCATGAATAATATATCTTTGAATATTTTTGTTAAATTGTGAATCGTGAGTTATGCAATGAAGAGATTTTCAGTTACTGCTATGGTTAATTGATTTGACAAGGTAGATTTGAGGTCATCCTATGGAGACATTCAATTGAGCAAGGCCCACTCGAGGTAACTATTCCTCACTTTAATTTTACATTCATTCTATTATTTGTAATAAAGTTCCATTCATTGTTACGTAATGTTATAAATTCTTCAAATGGTTTGTGAATACAGAGGTATGGTAAAAGATCTTGTCTTTATTTCATGATTTATTTGTAAATGCATTATCCTCTAGAGTGAGTCATGTTAGGTGAGTAAAATTTAAGCATTAGTTAGATAGAATTCATTCTTGACGGTGAACTGTGTGGTCTTATTTGATAGTCTGAGTAACAATAGTTCTAGATTTAATTATTTTTCGCATTAGCGGTTTATGTTTTCCACATGTGTAAACACCTATACAAGATGATAGTTAGTATCAATTCCATGAATGCCTGAGACAATGCTAGCATCATCACAAGCTTACATTAGCCCTAGTTGATAGTAATGGAGTCTTTACAGCGGTTAAGCCGTTGTTGACTATGCACCCCCTCTAAATTATGTGAATATCACCTATGATTACTAAATATTAGTTGGGCCTTGGACCTCTAACTCAATATTTTAGATTACACATTTTGTAACTCATTAGAAAGGTCCTGGTGGGTTCATCCTCACCATTCCCTGGTTCTCATCCACCTCCTTTGAAGGATAAAATCACTTTGTGCTCATTTGTAGGTGTTCTTATTTTTATTTATTTTAAAATAATTGCATTCTCTATAACTCTTATTCTAAAAGATCCATATCTTTGAATTAATAGAATACCATTTCCTCTCTTCTTTCATTCTTTGTAAATCTTTCCTCTATATTGGAAGTATTTTTAACTATTATTATATGTTTATGTTTTGTTAGAATAATTATACTATAGCGACTATGGATCTTATTCTTCCATCTTAGTGCTTGCAAACCTTGACCTCTATGAACATACAGGAGCTAGTATATGAGATAATTGTGTAGTTCTTGTCACAATCTTGTTGATTCTTTGTGTTGCATTTGGAGAAATCTGATAAATTTAATCTAGGTCCAATTATCACAACTTTTAATTTTACAAATTTCTCTATCCCTTTTCCTTTGCAAGGTGTTAAATTAGGCTTAGTATTTATGTTTACTTAGTGTTGATTTGGATCTACTCTTGGCAAATAGATTATAAAGTAAATTTTCCCTCTTTGGAGGTATAATGTCAACTACAAGGTCCCACATTTTGAGATTATTCCCATTTTTCACTAGAATGTTGAACTAGTTTCAACTAGATGCAATTATAGGTGATAATAGTAACTACCAAGTACTACCCCATGAAGCTCTAATTACACTCCATAACTAAAAATAGTAGAATTATATTATAATTCAACTATGTAACCCTGTTGAGAACAGGATGCCATTTAATTACAATCGTAAACATATTTTATGTATCTCCTAAGTGCTTGGAAAGTGTTCCCCAACACTAGGATTAGAAAGAGATTAAATTCAGATGAAATGAACATGTAAATTGGAATTTGTGATTATTCCTAAATGATAGAAACATGTGGGGACGTCCAAGAAGAGCTCCTACAAAATAGGAGCACATGGTGTGCCCATATGGAAGGTGGAACCCGCCTTGCTTTAGTTAACTGTTTGGAGGATTGATGACACTTCAAAAATGCATGCAAAGATCCCACAAATTAGGGACTGATATTTACATTCAAGTTTAGTTTAGTTTAGTTTAGTTCAGTTCAGTTCAGTTTAGTTTAGTTTAGTATCAGTTCAGTTCAATTAAATTCAGTTCAATTCAGTTCTATTCTGTTTAGTTATGTTTTAGTTATCTTCAATTGCGTGTAGTTATTTTCATTTGAATGCTAGTTGACTTGAGTTGACTTTAGTTGCACGATAGATAATAGGTGGATACATTAAGTTAAGCGTGGATGATCAATCATGCATAATGTTTGCATGAATTGATGGAGAGATATGTTTCAGTTAACTAAGATTGACTTGGGCCCACCTTGGTCGCCCAAGTTAGCATCTTTGAGTTAACACCTTTTGCATGAGAATATATTTGTACAAGGCTCAGTTAAGTAGGCCCATTCTTGGGTGCCAACTTTGAGGAGAAGCTTGGAAGATATTTTCTTGACCAATGACCAATTAAGTGTTCAGTTTGGGGCGCCTAAATTGAGGAGACTTTGGATTTGACTTCATGTTACAAGATGAAACTCTACTTGCATAGAATAGGCGTAGGTTTTTTAGGGAAGCTTTGTTTTTTGTAATTGACAACTCTTTTGAGTTTACAACACTCATTATTGTCTATTAATTGTAGCAAGTTGAAGAGAGTTTTATTAGAGTTTATTGCAGGTTGTGAAGAAGAATTGTTGAAGGCAAAAGAAGCATATCAAGAAAAGGATTGATACAATGTTATTGTAATCTTGTTCTAAGGTTAAATAATACAAGCACTATTGATTATGGTGATGGAGTTTTTCCCCGAAAGGGTTTCTCCATGTATATGTTGTGTCAAGTTTCTATCTTCTTGTCTCATTCTTCTACAATCTTTTGTCTACTTTCTACAATTGGTAAAATTGATCTAAACAAATAATCATACACAAATAATTTGTAACAAAGAACACTTAATTAGATCTACAATCTCATATTTTTACAAGTTTTAAAGCTACATAATTACCTCCATTTTAAACAACCCCCTCATCAAATCTCTTACATGTTATAATATATATTACAATATTATCATTACTATAGATTCTCTTACACATCCTTCATGAAAATATATACTTTTATCCACAATACCAACAACTACCCATGACATGATGCTCATGGAATAATGTGGGAAATATAATTTTATGATATAAAACAATTCACATTTAAATAATATTTTATAAATTATGACTTGAAAGGTGTATGATATATCTAATCCTAATATAGATAGTAAAATGAAGAGACTCACAATCTATGGATTCAACCCAGTTTGGATTATGTAACTCATTAAGTGCATCAATATCAAATTCCAATTCATCTAGCTCACATGGTTTTAAAATTCATACGTGGTAAATGAATTATGAGAAAAATAAATATTTTTTAGGAAAAATAAAATGAAATCTCTCACATTCAAGAATAAAAGTAGAGAAAAGTGCACTACAGTCTTCTTGTTCACCAATGAAAGGTAACTCTTCTTCATCATCAGTACTTAGGTTGCACTAAATATTTCCATTATACAGTTTGCTAAGTGATTCAATATGTGATAATATTACTATATAATAAATATATTTTTTAACAACAACAAAGATTATTATTGTAATCTCTATTTAAAATAGTATTTCATGTTGATATCGTAACATTATTCTCTCACATAAATCAAATCTCAAATTATTTATGTTATAAATAATTCCTATATGTACTAAAGAATGATTTATGATTTCAAGATTAGTCATTATATACAAAGTTTGTAGTTTTTGGATGAAAATCCTACAATATTTCTCTATGAAAGAAATAGACTTATCGTTGCATCCAAATGGTGTCAATCTACAAGGATTGATTTTAAACATTTTGGATCATTTTTTGCAATTTAAGTGAGGTTGCAGATATAACCTCCATTATAACGCTTGTAGTGTAGAAAAAAAAAGTAACCCTTTTTCACACTTAATTTGGGAATGAATAATTGATAATAAAATGGACTTAATGGAACCTTATTTAGGGTGTTGTGAGTTGCATTTTTACACTTTCACACTAATCTAGGGCCCTTTATTAATTAATTGAGGTTAATTAAGGTTATTTGGCCTCGTTAATTCAAATCCAAGCCTAATTAATTACATTTTCTAAAGGATAAAACCATACACTCTTAAATGAAATTTTACAACACTTAATTTTGCAGGGATTGTGTCCTAGGATAGTGACCTAGGACCCATTCACCACCTGCGAATGGGTCCTCACTAGGTCCTAGGACCCCCTTTTGGCATATTATTTCACATCCCCCAAGGTGTGTCCTAGTTAAGTATGCTAGGACCCATTTTCCCTATGGCGAATGGGTCCTCAATTAACTTAGGAACCCCCCTTGGGATATGTTTTTGGCGATGTTTTAATGATTTCAAATCCTAGATCTGAAGTCAGCTTGTGTAATTTGAATTTTGAGATTTAATCTTAAGTATAAATATAAGGTTATTTCACATAGTTTCACCTAATAATTTTTATGCAAGCACCATAATAGAAAGCTTATGAGATCAAGATTTCACAAGAGCATTCAAGAAGCCATTCAAGGGAAAATTGTTAGAGTTTATTGCAGCAATCAAAGATCCAATTCATCATGCCAAAGTCATACATGTTGTTGAGCTAAAGCGTTGATGTAGCTGTAGACGCGCAAAATTAGCATTATGCATAGTCATCCGCTCATTGAATAAATCAAATGCAGCAAATCCATTCGCTAGGAAAATCAGGTCTTTAGTCCTAAGGTTACATGCATTTAAATAAATCAAAGGCTCACATCATCCTTTAATTAAATAAATCAAACTTTATTTAATTAAAATCCCCAAAGTCATTTCCATCCTTTTCTGATTTAAATAAATCAAGTATTTAAATCATAAAAGGTCAAACTAACCTAATCATCATTAATTTAATCTAACCATGATTAAATGCTAATCTTACACACTTGCATTCTCTAGATTATGCCACTTGCACAAATAAATCCATTTGATTTATTAAATCCAATATTTTCACTCAACATGGAATATTCTATCAGTTTGAATTCAAACAAGTGGGCATGTACATCGACAAAGCAATTAATAAACTCTTACATGTCCCCACTAAGCATTAACTCTCAAATTTGAATTCAAATTTCCCCCCTCTTCGGCACATTCCCCAAATCTTGCACATGCATCAACCCCTCGCCACTTGACAAGTGTCTTCCTCTCATTTGTCCAATCTTTGTCCCACATCCTCCATGTTTTGCACTCTTAGAATTTGAAAATCTTTAAATAGAGGCTTCACCCTCAAGCAAATCCTCCACAACAATCTCCACAATCTTGATGCAAAGTCATTCTCTTCACACAGAGAACTGATTTTGTCCATTGCATCCTCATCACCAAGCTTATCAAGGATTGGGAAAGGGCTTCTTTCCACATCAAAGAAGCACCAATCCACTATGGGATAGATATGTATCTTGTTTCTTTCATGCTTTCAATTTAGTTTGATTTGCTATCATGTTTAGGAAACATTTTGCATTATTTCATTGGAGTATTTAGCAAATTTTTATGCACTTACCTTCTTTATGGAGTTTAGGATGTTTGAAGATTTGAGAGGTGCTCACAGTAGCATTGGTGATCGAGTTCAATTGTTCAAAGCCATCATCTTATGTCAAGATCTACACTCATTGACGCCACTTCATGCTAAGTTTCATATTTTTACTCCAAGGTTCAATTGATGATTGGTGAGGTGTAGCATTACATTGTTCATTCATCTTTCCTTTTATGCATTGTTTCAATTCAAGGTTTAATTACCAAAACAAGGTTTCACCAAGGAAAACCCCTAAACCCCTATTCCATAACAAAGTTCAACATTTTTCTTCTCCTTTAATATGTTATTGTAGGTTTTAGGTTGAAGATCAAGTGGAGAACAAAAATTGTCAAAGTTGCAAAGTTTCAAAGGTTGTCATTTTCATTACAAGGTCCCAAAAACTAAGCTACATAATTTATTTCTAACTTTCAAGAGTTCAACATCTAGGATCAGGGAGTGCAAAGATTGAAGTACATAACCCAGAAATTGATTTTCTAGAACCCTAGTAGGACCCATTCGCCACTAGGCGAATGAGTCCTCAGTGAAGCATGAGAAAGCACTTTTTGCTACAGGTACACAACATTTGACCCTCTTAAAACCTAAATTATGATTTCTATATTGGCTAGGTTTGATTTTGAATATTCATTTACACATATAACACATTTTTTGAATGAAACTAGAAAGATAGGTGCATTGTTATCAATTCATTTTGATTCAATCCTATTTTTCTATGTTTCAACACCATTCAAAAATTTATAGTGTACATGTGCATGCATACTATTTGATTAGATTTTTAGATTTTGCAAGAACAATACCTATACATGCATAAGGTATCACAATTTAATTAATATTTAATCTTTTTGATTCATTTAAGGTTTTTATGAGAGTGTAAACAAAAGGTAGGGAAACAAATGTATAGTGCATAGGGTGTTAGGATACCCATAACCAACACTTTAGACCAATAGACGCTCAAGTTTAGTGTTTTAATAATGTGTCGAGATTGAATTGAATAGCCATAAGTATTAACGTGCTTGTGAGTCATATAGTACCTATCCTCTATAAATGATTGGTATGGTAAGGTATAATTCATCCCAAGTTGCCACTCTTAAAAACACTAGTGGTACTTTTACACTAGTAATAGAGGTTTAGAAACCTATGAGTTTTCTAAGCCCAAATACCAACCATTATTGATCACCTGCAATAGCCAAATAATACTTAACACCACTCTGTATCAATAGGTTGTCTTTCACCCTCCATAGATAGATTCCAAATATCCTTAATGATGTTACACCTTTAGTTTGAATTCTAGAAAAATGACATTTAGATTTAGATCGCTTCTCAAAATTAATGATCATGTGAGAATTGATCATTCAAAATATGATTGATTGTAATTTGAAAATCTGTAACTTATTGATACTTTGATTATGAATTGATATTTTTTTTTGTAAATATAATATTTAAAAAACAAAATATTTTGAAGTATACTAAGATTGATAAAGATGTAAAGATTGGAAAACTCTCTTTTTTAAATTGTTAATTATAAGATTTTTAATATTTAAAAAAAAGATACTTTATAATCTTGATTATTTGAAAAAAAAAAAAAATTGTAAATAAAATGGTTGATGACTATCACATTCCAAAACTTCTTCATAAGAAAACTTCATTACTTATAGTAATCAAAATATCAAATTATATTTAGAATTAGTTGACCATTTTATTCTATATAATTATTTCAACATGTAGATCTATCACCCTAATCTATCCATTGGAATTTTCATAGATAACAATTTTTGTTAGAGAAAGCTTTTTTTTTCTATACTTACTTATAATAGTATTATGTAACATTATATAACTAATGTCAAAATCTCAAATTCTTATTTAGAAATTAGTTGACCATTTTTATTCTATATAATCATTGTTTCAACGTAGATCTATCACCCCTAATCTATCATTAGATTTTCATAAATAACAATTTTTTGTTAAACTTTTTCTATACTTACTTATAATATTATTATGTAACATTATATAACTAATTGTTTCCTTCATTATAACATCTTTAAATGCATCCTAAGAATAATACATGTTTTCAATTCATAGAAAGTCAATGATGATTGTTCAAACTCAATAATTTTGTAATAAAAATTTGATATTTTTTTATTCTTAGTCCTTTATAATCCTAATTTCTTGAACGATTTATATTTTACTTTTCATTTCTTATTTATAGCTACAAGGAAATAACCTACAAAGTACTATGTGCTTGATTTTAGGATGATGCCAAGTTCTAGAGTAATTTGGCTTAGTTTAAATTTTAAATGCTCATATGTTGAGTATTAGTTCAATAGTTCTCTCCACTATTTTTGATAAGGAGAAAAAATAGGTTTTGAATGGACTTGAAACCATATACAATAGGTTTTGAATGGGCCCGAAACCATCAGGTTTTGAAGGGACCCAAAACCCAAACAAGGATAGTCAAGCTGCCTAAAGAGAAGTCAATAAAGCCCCGCAGCAAAACAAAGACAAACAAGTAGCCAAAACTAGCTGCCAAACATAGAACCCAGATCTTACATGGATCTAGAACCCATTTGTTTTGATAGGACCAACAACCAGGTTTTGGCAGGGACCTCAAACCCAAGAGAGAAGCCTGTAACAACCAGGCCATAGCACGCCAGTCACTCAAGTAGATTGGTCTCTCCATACCATTGGCAGAGACAACTAAGTTGTAGGTTTACATAAGCAGAGCTCCAAAAGTAGATAGAACCTTGCCCAAAAGGAGACCCTCTCCCCTTCTATAGGAGAGGTCATCACAGGAACACGAAGCTCCAAATCTTTTCCATAAAATCCATTTGCACTCTCCACCTCTATAGGAGGCAAAACCAAGCTCAACCCACCCACCGCAATCACAACACTCTTATACACCACCATTCCACCTTAATATAAATGGGAACCCCCTCCATGGGAAAAGCAAGAAGAGACCTTCAACTACAAAACACACCTCAACCCGAGAGGGAGAGGAATCCAGCTCCAAAGGAGAGGTCTTTACCTCAAAATAAGACCTAGTATTCAGAGAGAAGGAAGGGACTGTAGTGAGAAGGAGAACCAAAACAACCAACAACGTCAATAATAGCTGGGTCTTCAAAACAATCTCTAAAAACCACCCAGCCCTCAAAACATTCAGTAAAGAACAAAGCAGATCTAGCACCAAATTCATACTCACAGTATGGTCCAGCCAAAGCATCGGCCCCCAACCACAACGCGAATGACAAAGGCACATAGAGCCCTTAGACAAAGTATTATAGAAATACCCTCATAGTAAAACTCTAGTAATACCATTGCTAGTCCTCACAAAACCAACAGAGCACGAAGATAACATCAAATTTGGTGGCGTAACAACTCCTGCAAATGGGCGGGATCTAAAACATTTTCCAAACTAGGAAAATAGGCAATGAAATCCACCTGCCCTTTGGAAACCACAACCGTGTTGGCCATACCCCCAAAGGAGAGCAACCAATCAGAGAAATCACAAAAGCAAAGAACACCCTAGAAAAAGTGAGAAAAAGAAAGGGGCAACAAATAAAGCCCC
>VDFB02106148.1:0-27001 GCA_007258455.2 Sequoia sempervirens
ATATCTTGCATTTAATTTTAAGAGTTTAACTCGAAAATGATAAATTCTTATCATTTACATTCCATTCATTCTCACATCCAGTTTCACATATCCTTGCTTCCCATATCTAATACTTTCCATAAGGCATTCATATACCTTACTTGCATCTCATCATTCTCTCAATTCCTTCTCTTTGTTGCACTTGCATCGCTCATTCTTCTTTACCACCCTTACATATCTTTATCTATCTATAACTCAAATATACCTTCATCCATTAGAACAAAATTCACACCATACCAAAGGAAAAAATGAAGAAAATATCAAGGTTATGCAATTAAACACTGAGGGATTTGAAAATAACTATCACAACATAGAGTTGTATTCAAGACTTCCTTTCAAAACATTTTTTTCTAAATCTTGTTTATTGCAAATAACTAAGAGCACATATCATAGTTTCTTGGAGGCTAAAATGTATAATCAGATTTCATAAATATTTACATGTATCCATGCATTCAAATGCATCGTTGGATATCCTTAATACACTTGGTCAAAAAACAATAATGTATTATTCTTTTGTTTCGATCATAAATGTTCTTTTTATATCTTTCAAATGCAAATTGTTTCTGACATTTTCTAGCTTTGTGCACATAGGCATATATAGATTCTTGTTTACTTACCAACTTACATGGACACATGTACACATAGATGGATGCATAAATGTTTGCCTTCATCCATACATTTATGCATTCCTTCGATATATGCATTGCTAATAAATAGTTAATTTTCCCTGTTTTCTTTCATTTAATACTGCAAATGCAAATTGAGTCTCATTGTTAAAATACAGTTGTATTCAAGAGTTCTTTTCAAAATGTCTTTTCTAAATCATGTTTCTTACAGATTCCTAAAAGCACATATGACAATTCCTCGAAGGCTATAATGTATATTCAGATTTCACAAATATTTACATGTATCCATGCATCCAAATGCATTATTAGATATACTTTATACACTTGTTCCACAAACACTAATGTATTGCTGCTTTGTTTCAGTCAGTAATGTTTTTTTAGTTCTTGTTTAAGATGCAAATTGTTTCTAACATTTCTAACTTTATGAACGTAGGCATATATAGATTCTTCTTAACATACCAAGTTACATGGACACATGTACACATCCATGCATGCATATGTCTTTACATGGATCCATATTTTAATGCCTTCCTTTCATATATGCATTCATACTAACTAGTTTATTTCTCTTGTTTTCTTTCATTTAATACTGCAAATGCAACTTCAGTCTCATCATGCTTTCAGGCTTGCTCATGTGCCAAGGATGCTTTTCACTCTTCTATGCATTGTGTGCACGTCGATACATGTATACATGCATCCATGTATACTTAAATGCTTCAAGCATTGTTACAAATGTTTCTCTCTCAATAATTTGGATGCAAAGTGCTACAAACATGTAGATTATTTTACTGTACCTACATTTTATCTTACCTAATAAGATTCTTTATATCTTTTCAAATTATTTTTTGTTTAAAATATATACACAAAAAAATATTCATTCGTATTACATTAACAACATTCAAATCTAATTTATAATAAAATCAATACCTTTGTACTGTTTCATCTAAGAATTTATCGTAATATTTATTCCACTTATTACATTTTCATAAGTTAAATTATTACATTTTATTTTATATATACACAAATTTAATCTTAGGTAGTAAGGTTCTTTATTATATTTTTGCAAATTACTTATTGTTTATTATATAAACACAAATTTTTATTCATATTACATAAACAATATTAAAATCTTATTTATAATAAAATCAATAGCTTTCTAGTCATTCATCTAACAATTTATTGTAATATAATTACATTGTTCTATACACGAAAATATCTTATCATATTACATAGACATGATTTAAATCTTATTTATAATAAAATCAATAGCTTTATATAATACTAACCTTCATACTACATTTAAAAAAACATTGATTAATCTTACAAAAGTTTATACTCAAATGAGCTACCCCTATCAATCTTCCACCTAACACTACTATTTCTATTAGCACTTGCATATTGTGATATGATAAACTAAAATAACTCAATTGTATTAATTAACATAGCATGTGTTTTACAACAGTACACTAAACATAATTTTATTTACAAATAGACATACAAGCAAAAAAAAGAAATATGGTAAACTTTGTTTCACCATGAATATAAATATGGGTCATGTAAAGAATGCATTTTCCTTTTTTGCCCGCACACATGTTTTTTGTAAATAGTTTCAAATGATATTTGATGCTTTAGAAATATCTCTACATCAAAACTTTGTTCCTTTTAAAATGACTAATGAATTTTTCGATCAAAAGGTTTTCTAAAAAAAAAAAATTAAAAAACATTGCAGTGGTCATAAATAGTTTATTTCTCCTGTTTTCTTTCATTTAATATTGTAAATGCGAGCTGAGTCTCCTCCTGCTTTAAGACTCGTTCACGTGCCGACTATACATCTCACTCTTCTATGCATTATGTGCATGTGGATACATGTATGCATATATGTCTCAAGCATTATTACAAATGTTTCTGATTGTTTGCATTCAATAATTAATACAAATTAATAATGCATTCTTGCTTCCTAATTAAGATCATAAAGAATCTTCCTTCTCAAAAATGTATACATACACACAAAAAAACAAGTATTCATTGGTATATCTATAAAAAATTCCACGTATACATGGTACCCATAAATAAAATTTCCCTTGCATCCATCCACACGTGTTACCTGTTCACATGTCCCTATGGACCACGTTGCCCATGCACCCTAAAAATTCCATGCATTAGTGCGCTTCTAAAAATAACTTCAAACTTTTCTAGCTATTTTTAATACATTTATATTTATATCACTTATTTAAAACTTTCCTTTCAACAGCTACATGCTTTGCCTCGTTGGGAACCTAGAAAGCGCTTCAAATCCACTTGTTAAATAGTGTTGCTCTTTTCTCAAACGGAGCATCGTATACCCAGTTTTTTAATTAATTAAATGACGTTTCGATTGAGTGTTCCTTTAAATAAATAATAATAACAGCACGGCGAATTTCCGACCAGCTTAACACTTAAACTTATTCTGATAGGATGAACCTTTTTCAACCACAAGAAATAACGTGGAGGCATTCAGGCCACAGACTCGTAACTATTTTGTTCATTTGGAGGTCAATTTCTCAAAATTAATCATGATGAATACTTAAATGGCAACTCGGCAGCCTAAAAGTAACCAGTACATATCCATATGATGTTCGTAATTTGGAGGACAAATCATGGGAAACGTCGTTTAATTAATTAAAATGGACTGGTTACTTTTAGCCTACGGACTTACCATAAGTCTTCATCATGAACCATCCTTTTTGGGAAGCATATCAAGGTGAACACTTTTCCTTCTAAATTAGGAACATAACGAGCTGTTCAAATGAATAAATAATATAAACATAGTAAAGGTTAAAGATGAGATTCAATGACTGGAATTACTGTGTAATCATTATAGAGCTTTAAAGTATTGATTTTGGACCATTCAATTCATGTGCAGCCATCATTCATGCAGTGGAGCATTTCTTCTTCTACACGGTTCTATTTCACTTCGAAGAAGTTAGGTGGAGGGCATGGAGTTCTAATATACCGTATTATTAAACGCTCTTGCCTTCACTCTCACCAGACCATAAAGATCTAGTTTGATTCGGGTCTTGTTTTCTTATTAGTTGAGAAGATCTGGACCCAGTGCAAAATCAGTTTGTACCGATTTTGCAATCTGCAGCTTTGTTATCTTATGAGAATCTATCAACCCTAATCTTTTAGCCTATTTAAAGCCGGTCTCAGATCTACCCAGGTCAAGTACCTAATCATATATCCTTTCTGCAGCAAATCTCTTTGCCAGCCTGGGCTTAAAACCCAGCAACCCTAATGACCAATCTTCCCTATAAAATGACTTTCCACCCAAATAGTGAATTTGACCTCTCAAATT
This sequence comes from Sequoia sempervirens, assembly GCA_007258455.2. Classification (NCBI taxonomy): domain Eukaryota; kingdom Viridiplantae; phylum Streptophyta; class Pinopsida; order Cupressales; family Cupressaceae; genus Sequoia; species Sequoia sempervirens. The sequence continues at coordinate 4,000 of VDFB02106148.1, forward strand.
TCAGTTCCATCTCATTTCAACCAGCCAAAGCTTACCGAAATGCTTTGGATTCCTATATTCAGAAGTGTCCAGAAGATGGCTTTCGGAACGCCAGTTCAAGTAACGTTGGGAAGAAGGTAGGCGCACAACCGACCAAACAGATTATTCGCAAAATGATTGAAAGGCAGCGGCGGAAAGACATGAGTTCACTCTACTCAGAGCTAAGGTCACTTCTTCCGCAAGAAGGCATTCGGGTATGATTTTATTTCATTTCAGAGCTGAGATAGTATTATTTTGTGGGTTTTATTTTATCTAAATCGAATTTGAATCGATATTGTGCAGGAAAAGCTTTCAGTAACAGACCAAGTGGAGGAAGCCATTAATTACGTCCGGTATCTAGAGCAACAGATCAAAGATCTAAGAAAGGAAAGAGACAAGAACAACACTCGGGCAGCTTGCTTTAAGGGCGTTGAAATATCGACGCCTGTGAAATTTCATGAATCAAAAGAGGCCTTCCCATCAGTTAAAATAAAGTCATTCGGTTCAAGTGCATTTCAGGTATACATAAACTCGATCCAGAATCAGATTGCCTTGTCCGATATTCTTCTGGTGTTGGAAGAATGTGGAGTTGAAGTTGTAAGTGCTGCTTCGTCTGTAACTAACGAAAAGGCCTTCCATACCATACACGCCAAGGTACTTTCCCAGCAACGCCTTGCAGTATGTATGCTTCATTCTCTTCAAAACTCTGAATGCATTTCATTTTAATTTTACAGGTAACAGACCATAGCATTACTAATTTCGACCCACTATATATTAAACTTCAGCATTTGATCGGGTAACATTAAGGCAGGATGTTATGCTGTTGAATCGTGAATCTAGGATCACAAGCTTTGCCTTCTGTATTGTTAGTACTTGACATCTGTAGGTCTAAACACCCTTTCGAACTGAGGATCGTAGAGGGGGAATTTGATTTGAAAACTTTAATTAGATGAAGTCTATGTATTTAAATATTAATGTTTTCTGTATTGTATGTCAAACAAACACCTTGCGCAACATATATTATTTTTCATATGGTTCCTTTAATGAGTGAGGGCAATGCATATTACCATGTATATGAATTTTTAATGAATAATGCCGGGATAGTCTATATGGGTTTGAACTGTCCATAGAAAACAAGCAGGACAAATGGATATCAGAGGTAGTATAACATATTAAAGTTATCCTAGAGTTCAAGGAGTATATTATGTGTTTTGCAATTTAAATACATACATTTTGTTTTAGTTTTTTAATTTTATTTTATATATTTTCTATTGTTTTCTTTTCTAATAAAAAAAAATATATATTAATGAAGGAATTATTAAAAATTATATAAGGTTATGTGAAGTTTATTCAGTGCTTTAATCACATATTAATGAAATTGTAATTATTTTATTTAGTTTTCGGATGTAATTCTAGTTATCTATTTTAGATTAACAAAAATATTTTTTGTTAGTGTATTCTACTCTAGTTAGGCTAACTTAAGCCTAGTTAGGTGTTGGAGTTGAACCTTGACTCTTTCCCATGAGGTGTCAAGGATGTTGAGTTGTCTTGAGAGGTGTCAAATCCCTCACGATGCCTCTCCCTTGCATAGAGAAGAGCAACTCGCCACCACTGTAGGATGAGGATTCCTCTCTTCAATCCATGGCATGTGATTAACTCAATCCATGACATGTGTTTGCTCATCCTAATTCTTTATAATGAGGGTTTGAGCTCATTGTTGACAGTTGGTTGAATATATTATCAGTGATTCGGATTCATCTTTTGTTTGTTGATAACTCTTTGTTCTTGTAGGCTCTTCTAATTTTTCATTTTAGTTTTTATTCTATTTTATAATTAAATAAAAACCTATCACAATAAATTGAATGATTAATTTTGAAACTAAAACATCACATTTGTTCCTTTTTAGATTAGTTTATCTTAAGTTCTACCAATATGCATGACTTAGTGATACAAATTATAATTAAAACTTAAGAGAGATTATTCATAATCATTACTCAAAGTATTATTTATTCATAAATATTTGAGATATTCTTACATGAAAGGTTTGATTAAGTTGTGTGACTAATTTTTTTTTCAGCTATCTTTAATTTTCATTCCAAAATCCTAGAAATAACTCCATGGTACTATATATCCCAAATTTAAGAAGAGTAACCCAGTCCTTTTAATTGAATAATGCCACCCACAATACAGTCATGATTTCAACACTATTTTAGACCAACATTATTTCCATTGGGCTAGTTATCAGTAATTGTCTTCTAAAGTGATAGGATGCAATATTTTGCACCAATAGAATGACACCACTACTTGAGTTTAAAATTTATTAGTTTATTTTTTCTTGGTTTTATTTTTTTAGCATGTACACATGGATTGAATGAAGCCTATTGCTATCCTAAAGGATTACAATAAAAATTATTAAAAAAATAATTCAAAATATTTTTTAATTAGGATAAAGTTGTCTATTTTGATCCAAATTTTATATGCTAATAAATGTAAACAATTTCTTTTTGCTAAAAATCCTAATTATTTTAATGTTATACCCATTGAGATTAGTAGTCAACTATAATAATTTGATAGGAACAATGTATGTTAGTATTGTGAATAACACAAGATGGAAGATCAAACAACAAACAAGAAAACCTTTCATGCAAGAGAGCAACAAACAATGATTTCATTTATCCTCAACAAGAAAATCATATAGAATGAAAATCTTGCATAGAGTTACAATGAAGGAGAATTCTTTACAAGAGCAACACCTAAATGATAAAGGTGTTAGATCATGAAAAGTGTTTTCATCCTATATGATGAGAAAAAATGATAGCTTAATCTAGTAATAGAAAAAAGAACTCCTAAGTTTATCTTAATTGCATGGAGATAAATTAGTCTAATAATGAATTAAATATTAATTAATTATTAGTTAATCAATAATTACTCTAACAATGTATCATCAATTAGTATGTATCTTCATGCTTCAATTAATTTAATGAATCTCTATGAGGTAGAATTTGAGTATGTGTGCCTGAATAAATTCTTCCACCTTTGAGGGTTGAGGTATGAGATTTTTGTAACATTTATTCAACCATTCTTTCTTGTCTTGGAATAAAATTATATATATATATATAGTTTGGAAATGAAATTTACCTTATCCTTCTAACCTATGAGCTTTCTAGTATTCAAAATATAAGTGATAAATTTATTTGTGAATTTAATATTTAATTGTAGTCATGGTAGAGGATATTTGAGAGCATGTAATTCATGACTAGACAATGTGTTTGAATTTATTTTTTGAAACATTTGATTCAAAATAAATATTTTTTTGAAGGAGATACAACCCATAAGCCTTCTATTGATGAATTCTTTTATGATGTCAAGAATTATGGATTTTAAATATAAGAGTTCTTTTGTATATGACCATATGAATCTAGATATATATCTTGAGAGATTGATTCTTAATGAAGGTGATCCTAAAGGAAAGGATATAATATATGATAATTTATTTTATCATATTGAATTAAATTCTCGATGGCCCAAATAGAGTGTGGTAAGTTACAAAGTAAATTTTGAGAGTAGAAAATGAAGAGACTACAAGTGAAGTTGCTTTAGAGGAATTTAATAATGAAATTTTCAACAAATTTACTAATAAATATAATTATAGTGATAGCCAATATGAAGAATAGGGTTCTTCATTCAAGACTCTTTAATTATCTAGAACTAGTGTTAATATTCTAGAATATAGTTTGGATTATTTGGGCACCTCATTTCATTGTGAATCCATCTATTTTGATCTTAGAACTAATTCTTTATTTTTTAATAAATTTGTTGAAATTTCCAATTAGGATAGCCTATGGGATAATATAAACTGATTCCATATTGAGTTTAAATGTGGAAGATTCTATGAGTTATTTGAAAGAATATTTTGATTAACATAATATAACTCGTTGAATTTGTATGCTTAAGTCTTATGTATTTTTATTTATTTTTATATTCTTGGTGATAATATTTTCTTGGATCAACTTGATAGTTAGGTAGGTAATTTTGGATCTTCTAAGAATGATTCATTCAAATTTGACCTTGATCTATCAAATCAGGCTAATATTTTGAATAAAATTTATTTAATGGATTATGAATACTTTTACTTTCCTGTCAATTTATATAAGTTTGTTAGCCCATGTAATTTTGAATCATTTTTTATGGACCTAAGTGATGGATGTAAATAGGATGTGAGATTTTTTAATTGATAACTATTTCAAAATAATCTACTTGATTCAAAGGAATGATATACAATTTATTTGTTGCCTTATTTAATAGTAATACTAAGAAAATACACATGTTTGATAGTAGGCACATATACATGATCATGTTGAGTAATATCTATATTATCAATAAGGGATGGAGGAATTTGTTAGAGAATACAGTTTTTTTTATCAAAAAAGATAGTTAAATCAAAATTTCCTTTTGATATAGAGAATAGGATATTATTGTAAAGATGGATCTATAAAATAATTGATTTGATACACATCTTTCACTTAGTGTATATTTTGGATTTTCTATCTCATATTCTTGTGTGCATTTTTTGTCTAAACATATATCATGTGTTCATACTTTCTTACACAATTCCTTTTCCCAATTATTTTCATTGCTCGATATGGTCTCAGAAAGTATTTTCTATAGATTCTTAATACACTTGAAAGATATGTATATCCAAAAATAAATCAATTATTGACATCTAATTTGAGATATCATAAATATGCTTATGTATGTTATTTTATATCCATAAATATTTATAAAGTATTTAAAAAATCATAATCAAGGATTTGTGTCCTTCCCTTAGGATTTCACTTTTGAGTTGTGTGTATTTTTATGTCTAATGAATTTATAAAAAAAATTGATTCAAGTGAGCCCTATTGCTAGTAGAATATTTCTTATGATATGTACCTAGGGATATGCTATTATAATATATTTTTATGGATGGAGATTTTTAATTGTGGCACACATACATTTATTTACGTATATTAGGTCACATGAAAAACTTGTGAAATTAATTATATAAAGGTAAGAATTAGGACTTCATTGGGATTTTGGTACCACAAAATTATTTTTATTATTATATGTGTGAATATTATCAAGTGATATCAAAGCTATTTTTTTAATAAAATTGAGGATGAAACCCTAACTTTTGAAGATTCATTGTATATTTCAAATGATTATGATTCTTTTTGCATATTTTTAATGAGGTCAAAGGGTTAGTTAAGGAAGCTATAGTCCAAATTATACATTTTATCTTTAATATTGTGTAACTTATTTTTATTTTTATTATTTTTCATAAACTCACTTTATAAGCTATGAATTAAAAAAATTATAATATATTTATATTTTTTGAATGATACCCAAAATTGATCAAATGTTAATTTTTAATATTTTAATATTTGAATCCAAATATATTACAAAATAATATCATCTAAGTTGGGTAGGTGGTAAAGTTTAGAAAACCTAGTTTTATTGTGGCCCCCTAATTTTGATGGAATTGGAGATGAATTCAAATGGTGGTTTTAGTTTAATAGTATTGGTGGTTATTTTGGAAAATAAGAGTCATATTTTTTATGTGAACCTACAAGATTAAATTAATAAATGTATTATGCAATTCTATAAGATCATTTCTTCTTTGGATGCAATGGAACATGTTTTCTTAGATAGATAGGAAAAATATAAATAATTGATGAAGGAGGAGGAGGATATATAAAATATGATATAGAGAAAGTGAAGGATAAAAGTGTGTGCACTTAATAAATCCAAGGAAGAAATATTCAATCTTTTAATTTCATGGATTCCTTCACAAGGAAATTTTTGATGTTGAACTGAAACCCTTGTAGAAATTATTACTTTAGTAATATAGAATTAACCTTTAAATTAAAGGTGCAAGAAAATCACATCATCTATAGTGAAATAGTGGGTAATGATGTTCAAATATTTGAAGATTTTAATTTGTTAATTGATAAATATGTTATATATTCAAAGTTTTATGATTTGGATATGAATGGGTTTATCTTTCTTAGATAGAATCATTGGGAATAGTAAAAAGTGATTGTGCAAAAGAAGTTAATTAAGCTTTATAAATGAGGATAAAAGCTAGGCTATAAGATTTTACACAAAATGAAGTCTAAAAGAAGGTTAAGGAAGATAAATTTTTTGAATCTACAAAGGATTGAATAAATAAATTAAATAATCAATAAGGCAATCAATATGTAGGGAAAAAAGAGGAAACAAGTTATTCCCTTCATGAGTCAAAAAACTACTGGTAGAAAATGATGAAGAACCAAAGAAGGTTTCAATGATAGAAAAGGTTACAATATATAGACATCCCCATCATTATTGCAAGATGTAATAATTGAGAAATAATAATATATAGAGTGAACAAAAATATCAATATGGATCCAATTGCTCAATGAATAAATCATGAAATGTAGTTGACCACATTTTTTCTCATTGATTTTAACCCCTTAACATTGATCTTAAGTCAATTAAATTGAGTTGTTTGATCTACAAGATATTTGATGAAACTAATAGTTGAAATGAATACCTATATGGCCACTTTCAACGAATGGTTAATGTGACTTGTGTTTACCATTTTGGTTGGCATGTTAGTGTGTGGAGAACTCTTGTTGGTTTATCTCATTTCAAAAAATAAAGTACCATGTGGTCTAGGGTGGAGTATGTGGAAAATTCATTTATGTATTTATATAGTTTGCATTTGTATGACTTAATGTAAGAAAAGGGTTTTTACACAAACTTAATAATGATGGGCTTCAACATAGAAATCATTGGTCTAGGTATATAGTTTATGTAACTATGTGATTGGTTGGGATGATTTTACATGTCTTTAGGGTGATTGTTTCTTGAGTTGGAAAGGGAGTTAACTGACAATGTCTAGTTCGATATGGTCTACTAAGAACTATGAGTAATCAATTTTAGTGCTTATTTCCATTTTCCCATAACTCACATGCATCATTTAAAAGTGTTATATTTTCACATTACATTAAAGGTCAATTTCCATTAGTTTTTGATAGATGGGAAAAATAGATTTTGAATAGACCCGAAACCATGTACAACAAGGTTTTGAATGGACCCAAACCATCAGGACTTCTGGTCCCAGTTACACCAAACAAACAAGCTGCTCAAAGGATAAACTAAAACACAACCAGCAGCAAACCAGGGACACAGAAAGACAACAACCTGCCAAAAGCCAGCAGGTTGCCAAGAAGAGCATCAAGAAATCACTTGAATCTTGAACTTCGTTGGTTTTGATGGGCCCAACAACCCACTACACTCCATTGTTATGGACAAGACCATCAGCCCATAACACAAGGTTTTGACAGGGACCTTAAACCCAATACAACTTTTCACAGTACAAATCATGAACAAAGCTCCACCAGCAGAAATAGCAGAGTCTAGCAAAGCACCCCTTCCAAATATATAGGAAAGGTAAACACAAAAGCACAAAGCTCCAATAGTATCCTTCAAAAGTCATTTGTTCTTTCCACCTCTATAGAAAAGAAAACCCAGCTTCTCGTAGCTGCAACTGTCAATAATCATGGGGTTGAATGTCTCAAATATTTTCTTCCAAATCAATATCTCCACCTCCATAGAAGATAAAGAAAAGAGTGCAGCATGTAGGTTCCCATCAAAACCCAAACCACCATAAAATAGGGCTTCAATAGCCCCCCAACAGCTTTTCCAAGCACAACAAGCCGCATCCCACTCCACCTCTATAGGAGAACAGTCACTTCTAGCCACATCCATCTCCCCCTCAATAGAAGATAGGACCACCTCCATAGGAAAGACCAGAATAACCCAAGGATGCACCGAAAGTGGCTTGAAAAGAAAAGCCATGGAACCAAGAAGGCGAGGGACAGATAAACCCCCACTGCAACAAAACCCAGAGTTCAGAAGAAATAAACATAGACACACAGACCCCATCCTAAAAAGGAAAGCACCCCAAAGAGGCCCCGAAGGACTCCATGGCAGAAGCACCTCTCCCAATAAAACAAACAGCGCTTCAGGGAACAAGGAGAGACAAGAAACAAAGAAACCAGCATTTTCCTACCAAAGGGACAGAGCTGAAGCTGAAGCAAACAAAGCAACCCTCAGATAAACAAACAAAGAGCTCTCCCAGTTAGGGTTGAAATAGCCACTAGATATCCCAACATAAAAAACACAAGCAACGAAACCCCCAAGCAGTAAAAGGAAACCAGATGAGAACAGGGGCCAAGAAGGGGCGGAGAAACTACCAAAAATCTATGAAACAGACTGAGAACAAACAAAGGCAATAGAAGCCCTAAAATACATAGTTATGAAGCTCACCCAATCAGGGCAATGCCATCTGCCACACAGTCCCACAAAAAACAGGAAGCCTCCAAACACCCAGCAAAAAAAGAAAACCATAAGAAGGCAGGGGCCCAAGATAAGAAAAGAAGCCGACCCAATCCTGAAACTGCCTTCACAAACAAAGGAAGAAGGTCCACCCACCAAAGGGGAGAAAGAGGCCACCCCTCGGAAGAAGGAACACGACCCTCCACAAGAATACTCTCGCCAGGCACAAATCTGGCCTCAACCAAAGACCAAACCCCCCACGGGCGCACAACCACCCCAGGAAGAAAGAAGGGCATCCTAGATAGCCAAATCCTCCTGCCAACCACCACAAACCCTGATACTAGTCGCCACAAATAGGGCAGACCCCAAAATCGTGAGTCCACCCACCGCCATCATCTTCTTCATCTGATTCTTCATCTCCCGCCTGCCAGAAGTTGAAATGCCTCCCCGTGCTTTCCCACTTGCGGCTCCATCTTAAATTTCCATTAGTTAATAGTTCGATGTGTGATTTTTGACAATATCAATTTCTATAATGACAAATCAAAAGGTGTTACATGGTCTTATGTGGTGTATAATATACATTCATTCATGTAGTAGATGGAATTATTTAGAAAAAGTGGTATGATAATAAGGGCTACATGGGAGAGTATAATTCAACATGGCCAAATTTATGATGTTCAGATTCATGTTGCTCAATCATTCATAATTTCTAATATTTTTCCAAACTATTGATCTTGAGGTTATTTACCAAAATTCTCTATGTTTATTCAACATGGGTATTTGGAAATGAGTGCAAATTATGCTAGAGGTGATCAAATAAATAATAGATACACACATGATATATAGTATTTTATTTTTTGTTAGATTTCTTTATAGTGTAATAGGAATTTATTGACATTGCAAAGGTTTATGGCCCTTGAATTTAGTTGTTATGGGTCCGTTCCATTAATCTAAAATAATATTTTAGAAAATTTGTCAAATATAAAAATGTAGAGGACAAATTATGGATGTGGATGATAAATTAAGGATTTCTAATAGAAAAAAAAAAAATCATCTTTTGTGGTTATGTTACCATGTGCAAAGAAATGGCTAAGCAAACAAATGAAATTAGATGCTTTCCATACCTATCTATAGGGACCAAGTAGGATAAAATTCTTGAGAGTATTGGCTTCCTTCTAGGCATGAATAAATACAAAATATAAATGAATGTGAATCCTTAGAAACAATTTTAATGTAGATTTATTTTCTTTACCTTACCTTGATGTGATTGATAGTCTTGTAGAACTTCAATGAACTCATTACCTCAATAAAGATGTTGTCACAAATCTTTTTTAATAAAAATATGTTCTCTAATAGCATATATTATAACAATGTCACCTAAACAAAAGATTTAGGTCATACTAGCTAGTGATATACATGTTTCTCGTATGAAAAATGATAAATTTTTCATTTTTGTACAAGATTATGTATCTTGTATTCCAGGGTGATCAAGTTGTGTATGTCAAATAATGAGAGGTTAATGAAGACAATTATTAACATCTAAATATAATAATGTTTTGCAAATATTTTTTTGATTATCTAGAAGTCTCTATGGTTAACTAACAATTTTAGGAGATAGTGAAATAAATCTCTAGAAATACATTTGCTATTTTTCTCTAATTTAATTTACTATTATAGTAGATGTAAAATATTCTTAAAATATTTATGAAGTGCTTTTCATTATAACATATAAAATATTTCGTTGAGTAACTATGGGTGCTTAAATGTGCAGTAATTCAAATTTCTTGAGTATTTAAACTATCTTTTTTGAAATTGTAGTCAAAGTAGTGGGATCTTATGTGCATTTGTAGTTCTCTATTCTAGATTGACATGAATATCTTTTGTTCTTTTTCCCTATTTTCTAGTGAAATAGTTACTAATGAATATCTTTACAAATAGAAAAATTATCAATATCGTCATTGAAATATCATTGTCCATATTCCTTAATAGATTAGTGTAGCCAGGTTATACTAATATGCATAATTTAAATAGTAATACACAATGCTATTTAATTATATGAGAGCTCATGCCTAATTTATTTTTTTGAGGGTTATGCATGTTGTTTCGAAGTTGCAAGTGAAGTTAGAAAAGTTTAATTGGATTTTATCTTTAGGATGTTAATTGGTTTCACATCTTTAATTGCTTGTGTAAACTAATCTACTCTATTAAGACATCTTTAGGTCTGTCTTTTAAGTCTCGATGAGTAGTAAGCAAGTGTAAGGAGTACTCAGTGACAAATAGCTAGGATTTTCTTACACAAAGGGTATGTTTAAGTTGTAAGCGCTAATTTCCTCTTCTATCCTTTTTAATTTTGCTACCAAGATCTCCGAAGATTGCTGCCTTTGAAATAAAGATGATTTACATGCTTTTGTTAATCCAGCAAAGGAACCTGAAATTTACTCATGCATTTAACATAATTCTAAATTAACTTTCTTTAGTTACGGTTCGCTATCATTGTTTGTATTTTAGAATTATAGGATAAGTGTTTGAGCAATGACATGCATAATTCATCTATTAAACACCCTCTTTCAAAATGTTATTTTCTGCACTTGTTACAACCAGGCATTCAATTCATCATAGGTCATATAGAACACCCAATCCAAAGCCAGAGAACACATTTACTGCCTAGAGAATGTAAAATGTCATGATACAGATACCTATGCCAACTTTTTGTCTGCATGCATATGAATAAGAATGCATATGTCCTACATGATGGATAACTCATGGAGTACAAGATTAAGAAACTACACAACCGTCTTAGGCTATGCACATGGTTACTCGAAGGATGCGTGCATATCGAAAACAAAGCAAATGTAAGTAACATAAGGGAGATTTTCTTCCGAAGACTCTGAAATTGAAGAAATTATTATGTCCACAGTGTGTGCAACTGTATTATGCTTTTTTAACCAGATATTGGCATATAGTTATAGATACTTGAATAGCTGCAGGGTCTTTTGCGAGCTACGAGTTAGGTTTATAGATGCATTTTCATGGATTGATCACACATTGAATGCTTTCGACACATGAAAGAAGATTATCATTTGTCTATGGTGAAAGCCTCTTTGCAGGTTGCTGATATTTGTGGTGGCTAAATAAATCATTATTTCTATACTTACATTGCAACAGCTGGTTATGTTGTTTGCATTCAATTGTGTTGTCTTTGGGCGGATGTGCAAGAATGATAAGGGTTTGTTCTTGCTTCAGGAGCAGATTTGACAGTAGATTCATGAGTTTGCTGATTGTTGTTTTAGATATAGATATTTTTTGGGATGTGATTAATACCGAGAGGCTAGAATAGGACAATCACCAAATATTCATCCATCTTGGGTATGGACTATACCTATGCCAGTTTTTATTTTGTTTAATAATTAGGGATTTTTCTCAACATATTTCTAATCCTATGAAGATAAATGTTCATAATTAATTGTTTTCATTCAACAGAAGAAAACTATTTGAAAATTGTTTAGGATAATAAATCTAAGTGGTTATTTAATTGCACCACATTAGAATGGTGCAAGGTACTAAATATTTATTATCTTTGGCACGAAATGGAAGGCCAATTACACTTTTCTTTGCAGGTATTTTCAAAGCTATTCAATTCTTTATTAATATGTTTTAAATTAAGTGTCACAAATTTTCAGTTAGTGATATGGTACAGAATAATAGCTGGACGCTCCTTGTTGAGAATGTTCCTATATTTATTTGGAACCATACCAGTCAACAGGATTATCATTTGTCTACAGGATGATGTTTAATAAACTAAATAAACTTACATGTACCATATAATTAAATATTCTTTTTCATCTGTCATGATTTAGTACTTTTATTTAAACATTGATTTTTAGATCAAACAACTTCAATTTAAACACTAAGTACTATCTTAAATATTAGACCTTGTCAAATAGCTGTTATTTATGAGCCTTTTGTAAAGCATTTGTACTGCATATGATTATTTTAGTATAAGGTGCAGGCCATGATGCAATTGCCACTGAGCATGAAATTTGACATTCAATAATATTACAAATGAAAATCCACTCCATTCTACTTCCCTATGGACTTTCAATTATTATACTAGATAGTGAAACGTAAAAGAATAGTCTGTTCCAAGTTAAAGCACTATTGTGTATGGATTGATTGTCTGTTTCAAGTTGAATGCTACCGTGTATTTATTGATAGTCTGTTTCAAGTTAAAACACTACTGTGTATGGATTGATAGTTAGTCTGTTTCAAGTTGAACACTACTGTGTATTTATTTTTGTGCAAAAAAAATTGCTTGATTTAGTGTGAAAATTTTGAACAAAATAAATCAAATGCTTTTCACTGGTGAGTTTGATATTTGCATGGATCCTCTCACTAAAACCACCCTTATAGTTGTTAGTACATGCTGTACTGGCTGTACAAGCTACTAATGTTGATCTGGTTGGTGGTTTACAGTAGTTATTGTTACACTAAGCTGTGTAGGAGCACATTATTTGCATAATTTTTAGTGTACTGTGACTTGGCTATTAGTCTTATAGTTGCTATACAAGCAATTCTTTATTGGACTGTCATTGTGGTTGCTATATATGTACAGAAAGGTTTATAAATTATTTATGTTCTGATTGGACTGTAATTATTTATGTTGTAGGTTAAATGTTGACCTTTTATCATTCTAGTAAGAATATTCAATGATTACGCCATCAAGTAGCTGATGAACTGTTGACTTCAGAATATTAACAGCAATGGTCAAGTGTTTGATTTAAAAAAAATTATCAACAAATTATTGGTCAACTATTGATTTTTGAAAAATTATAAATTGAAGTAATTAAAGATAAGTTTTAAATTTCAAATTAACTAAATCTGTCCATAACACTTTGCTAATTAAGATTTATAAGTAAAACAGCTGTCAGAATATTTACTATAAACTTAAATTTAAAATTTGAATTGTAAATAATTATGTTTATAATAGGTAAAAGTGGAGGAACACACTTTTAACCAAAACTATGCATGATATTGAAATAGGTTAAAATAGAAAAAAGAAAAAAAACACACTAATAACTGTATAAATATAGTTTCTGTAAACATTTGCATTCTACTTTTAAATTTTACGAGTTATAGACAGGCCCGAAGAGCTTCAGCCTGCAGCCTGCAGCATTTGTTTAGTGCAATTTGTTTGTTATAAATCATGACTTTTATCTTTGATTGTTTAATGCATGTGCGGTAGTTATCCAGTTGTCGGAGGAGTTGAGTGCCATTTATTTTCTTATAAAGTTTTACAATTTATAAACATTAAATTATGATGATTTTTTTTTTTCATACATCCAACTACTCAGAGGTTTGGTTTTGGTGAACTGCACCTTGCAGCATTTGTTTAATGCAATTTGATTCTTATAAAATCATGAGTTTTATCTTTAATCAGCTTTTATCTTTCTTTGTTTAATGCATACGCGCTAGTTATCCACTTGTTGGAGGAGTTTAGTGCCATGTATTCTTTTGTAATGTTTAATAATTTAGAAACATTAAGTATGATATATTTTTCACAGATCCAACTTCTCAGAACATTGTTTTTGGTGAACGTTATCTTTCCTCTCCCAATTCATGATTCGATTAAAAGGTGTCCTATTTAGACAACTTGCTTAGAGCCACGTTCATTTTATATTTCAATGCAATTACTAGCACAGGGAGAAGATAGTTACTTAAAGTGCAATGTGCAAAAGAAAAAAGATAGTTACTTTGAGCTATCTTAATAAAAACTTGCTTACAACCTGCTGGAAGAAGAAAAAGGTTGGATACTTCAAAAAGAAAATTTATTAATGGAAATCGCAAACCGAACGATGAAAGAATCAGAATATAGTAAACCTTAAAAGAAGACTACAATTTCTGATTACAAAATATGTTTTTTAATGTTTTTTATGTTCTTTATCTGACGAGTGTAATATTTTTTTATTAAAGTAGGTTTTTTTGATAGGGTCCAAATTCTATTACAAAGCATAGTCGAATAATAGTCACACACAACAAAACTTTTCAAGTTGTTTAAAACTAAAAGAAATTAAAGAGGTCAAGATTAAACAATGCTCATCCAAACCAATGCACCCTCACATCCCTAGACTTGGTGTGAGGTTCAGATACCATTTTGAAAAGATCTTTTATTTTTGAACAATTGTTCACAAAGTGTTGCATTCCAAATATGTAGATCCAGGAAAAGAGGGAGGGGATGCCTCCAAAAAGAGCCCATTTAAGGGCACTACACAATCTAAGGAATTATGTGGATTTGTCGACCAAAAAAATTTCATATCAAGAACAATCAGCCAGTGATCTAAAGGAAAAGGATGAATATGACTAGTAGCAATAGATTGTTGAGTGTCAAGAACATTAGCAATAGGATTTGATAGGGCCTCTCCATGTTTAGAGGGTAAATTTGCTAGAATGGAAGAGAGCAACTCTGAGTCCCATGAATCAACTATCAAATCTTCTAAAAACATTGCAAGATGGTTGGAAAGAGCACTTTTTCACCATGTTGAGGAGGATTGCTTATTGATACCATGACAAAAATTCAGCTTCAAGTATCCAATGATGAAGAAATATTGTACACATTGAAAGGGAATGCCCCCATAATCAACCACCTAAGACCAAGATCAGACATTAACCTATAAAAAAACTTCACGTAATAAGAATTTTGATAAATTAACCTCCACTAGAATATGTGCAAAAGAGGTGTAAGTAAAGTTCATGTAAGCCAAGTCCATCTTTAGACATCAACCCAAAGTGTTTCCAATGGCCTCATAGGTTGATTTAACCCAAAACTATAAAGGTAGATAAGACAATCTCACCTAAATATGAATTATTTCAATATGCTCTTTTAATGGGTTGAAAGAGGGAGACCAAGAAATAATTGAAAGTTGATATAAATCCCATAGCCAATCTTTGATAGTTAACACAGTCAATCTATCACCAGGAGAAACAAAACATAGCAAGAAAAGCCTCTAGTACAAGGGTAAATCTCCATCTTTCCCTCAACCATAGGATTCCAATCCTTAGAAATTCATTCATGCAAATTAGGGATAAAAGGACACAAGCAGAAAATTTGTAAATCAAACCCTTTGTATTTTTTGACCATGCAAGGAATGCCTAGGTGAAAATCCTTACCTACAATAGTTCTCTTGACCACTCTTGTAGAAATTGAAATCAAAGGGTGGAAGGCATTCACATAAGGGTTTTTTATCATCGCATTTTAATAAGAGTTATAAAATGGGTATGGAAGTATAGACACAAAGGTATCATGTAACCCACCAATTAGAGTCAATTGTTGTTTCCTTTGAGAATCATTTGTACATGCCTTGATCTCCACCATTCATACACCATGATGACAAAATACACAAATATAAAGAGGGATATGATCCTAAAAGATCCCAACATGACTTTAAATTATAAACATAGTATTAGAAGTAGACAACCAACTAGTGGAATCAACCCCATCCCCATATACCTATGATAAATGCCTCTAGAAGATGTCATCAAATATACTACTAGATTCTAGAATGTGGAAACCCTAGAAGCTATGAGTGGGAAAACCTCTTTTGATATTGGAGAACCAAGTGAGAGTGACCAAGAGGATGACATTTTTTTTCAAAATAAAGAACTAAGTGGGAGTGAGTGGTATGACTAATTAATGTTTGAAATTAAATAGCTTTGAAATTGTTATATTATGTTTTGAACTTTATTTAGTGTTCATAATCCTTAGTATACTTCTAGTCTTCTTATTTTTCTCTTGCCTTAGTCTTCCCTTTCCTCAATTTCAAGTTGTTTCTTATGTTTTTGTGTGTAAAATTTTATGTTTAAACTAATATATGTTTTATGTTTATCTCACATATGTTTTACACGTCATTTACATTTATAAGTTTTTTGTTCCCTGATGTTACCACAATATACGAACATTGACATGATTCATACAATTCCACTAGCAATTAGCCATATAAAAACTAGGTTTGTGAGCTTTTCCACCTCCCTCTTGATGGCCAATCTTGGTAAGTGACCTAGTTGAGATACTAACAACTTGTGCAAACCACTATTATATTCATCTTCTCTACTACTTCTATCTTTTAATTTTATCTCTTGGAATCTCTTGTAATCTCTCTCAATAAAAATATTGAGTAATCTATCAAGCTATATTTCTCTCATGTGATTTACTAACAATAATATTACTAGCATACCAAAGGTTCTTGAGCACTCTTGTACCTAGAAGAATTCTTGAAAGAGTAAAGAGCTAACTTTGCATGGTCATATACAGATATGACAAGGCTTGATCCAGATGTAGTTGTGCATCATCTAGTAGTCTATCCTAAAGCCAAACCAATGAAGGAAAAGTTAAGGAAAATGTACCCTTAGATAACACTCTTGGTGAAACAGGAGATACAAAAGCTTCTTGACGTTGGATTTATTTGACCCGTAGATTATCCTAAGTGAGTTTCAAACTTGGTACCAGCCTCCAAACCCACTGGGGGAATCAAAATCTTCACTACTTGAGTAAAGCATGCTCGAAGGATGATTTCCCTCTTCCAAACATCAACATCATAATGGATTTAATAGTTGGGTATGAAATGCTATAACTTATGGATGGTTTTTTAGGCTATAATCAAATCAAGATCACCAATGAGGATCAACAAAAAATTGCATTCACTTGTCCATGGGGGATGTATTGCTGGAATGTGGTGCCATTTGGGCTAAATAATATAGGAGCAACCTATCAAAGAGAAATGACCCTCATCTTTCATGGCATGATCCAAAAAATAGTTGGAGACTATGTGGATGATATTTTGGAAAAGTCAAAGGAAAGAAATGATCACATACAATTCTTGGGACCCATCTTTGATAGACTTGAAGAGTACAAGGTACGACTGAATCCAAAAAAGTGTGTCTTTACGGTTACATTAGGGAAACTTCTTAGCTATATCATATCATAGAGAGGGATATAAATTGATCCAACAAAGGTAAAAGCTATCCTAAACATGGAACCACCATAAAAATTGAAGAAGATGAGAGGGTTACAAGGAAGATTGTAGTCCATCAAGAGATTCATAGCATAATTATCAAACAAAATCCACCATTTCTCACATCTTCTCCATAAAGGAATAACATACAAGTGGGATGAGAAGTGTGAAGAAGCTTTCCAATAGATCAAGGACTATCTATTAACACCTCCAATGCTTATTTTTTTGACATCGAACAAACCATTGACCTTGTGTATCTTAGAAATATCAACAACTCACCAGGTGCTCTTTTAGCACAACATGATGAAAACATAAAAGAAAGGAATATCTACTACATCAATAGGACATTGGTGGGCCATGAAATGAAATATTCATCCATTGATAAAGCATGCTTAGTATTAGTTTTCGCTTCACAAAAGTTAAGACACTACATGTTATCACATCAAATCAAACTCATTGCAAAGATTGACCCCTTGAAATACATGTTATCTAAAGCAACTCTCATTGGGTAGATGGCCAAATGGGTAATGATATAATTAACTAAATTTTACATAGAGTATGTGGAGCACAAGGCAATCAAAGTACAAGTGATTTCTGACCAACTAGCAAAGCCACCTATCTATGTAGAGAATCCATTGATATCTAAATTCCTAGATGAATCAATATTTCTTATCAATACAACAAAACAATAGAAGATATACTTTGATGGACGATTTACCAAACATGGATAAGGGGATATTATTCTTTTCATCACCTCTCAAGGTGATTGCATTCTGAAGTGATATAGGCTATCATTTCCATGTACTAACAACATTGCAGAGTACAAATCCCTAATCACAGATCTAAGGATAGTAGTTCAATGATATATACAAGAGATGAAAGTATATGGAGACTCATAGCTAGTTATCAATCAAGTCAATGATGACTACCAAACTAATCTTGACAATAAGCTTACTCCTTACAAAAAGATGGTAGAAAATGTCAAGGGCCTTTTTATTGATATAACTGAGCAATAGATGTTATGGCAATGATGGGATCATTGTTAGACATGCTGCACAACTTCTTGCAATGTGAATTCGTAGTAGAACAAATTCTCATACCAAATTTCAAAATGTTGGAATTTGAGTTCCTGTGTGTCATTATTGGTCCTAGATCCCCATGGTATCATGACATATTCACCTACCTAAGTAGAGGAACCCTCCCATCTGATATCACCTCCAACCTTGAAAAGACCTTTTTTAGAAAGGCATCCTGATTTGTGATCCTAGGTGATACCCTATACCATTGTAGCATCAAAGGGAAATTTATATGATTTCTTAACCAAGAGGAAGCCTTGACCGCTTTAACAAAAGTACATGATGGAATATGTGGTTCCATTTCTAGCGATATGACTTTAGATAGTAAACTGTTGACGATGGTGTACTATTGGTCAACCATGGAAAAAGAAGCCCATTAGTATGTGTATAAGTGTGTCCAATGTCAACAACATTGAGATCTGATTCATGCTCCAACTCAGGAGTTTCAACCAATGGTCACACCTTGGCCTTTCTCATAGTGGGGGCTTGACCTCATAAGAAGGGTTACCCCAACCTCATCTAGTGGCCACAAGTTTATCATAACGGCCACTGAGTACTTTACCAAGTGGTTGGAAGCCATTCCTATGACCCACATAATGGGGAAACAAATTTCCAAGTTTATCCTGAATTACCTAATCTTCCACTATGGTGTTTTGCAAACCCTTATCTCAAACAAAGAAATGCCCTTCAAGAATTAGGATGTAAAAGAGCTATTCCAAAGATTCAACATCCAACACCAATTTTCTACCCATATTACCCCCAGGGAAACGGTCAAGTTGAGGCTATAGACAAGATCATTCTGAAAATACTAAACAAAACGGTAAATGAAGCTAGCCTTGATTGGAATCTACAATTAAATCCCACTCTTTGGGCCCATCGAACAAGTATCTGCACTCCTATAGGTGCAACCCTCCTCTCCCTAGTTTACAAATTAGAATCCATCCTACCTATTGAGGTTGAGCTTGCATCACTACAAGTGTCACTATAGAACTTAATCACTGATGAGGAATACAAAGTATCCTATTTGAACAAGCTAGAATTATTGGATGACCATCATCTTGATGCTCTTAATCACTTGCAAGTATATCAAAACTAACTAAAATAAAGCTATAACAAGAAGATCAAGAATCAGTGTTTCCAAGTAGGGGATCTTGTCCTAAAGCGGAATTAGAAGAATCTTCCAAATCAGGATAGTAAAGGAAATTTTGATCCTAATTGGTTAGGTCCCTTTGTTGTCACAACAAGTTATGGATCAAGAGCATATCAATTGTCAACACCTGAAGGTGAACCCTTGCAAGAACCAACCAACACCTTGCATCTCAAAAAGTTTTATGCCTAGTCTTGAAGGGTATAAATCTAAAAATACAAAAAAATCCAAAAAAAAAGGAAATGGTATTGAAAAAGTAAAGAAAAATAATCGTCCTCTAGTGAAAACCACTTTGGTGGTGCTTTGGAAAAGTACCTTGGTGAAAACCTAGCAAACAACTGTATTGCATAAGTAAAGGACCTCCATCTACCTAGGCTCTTTATCCTATCATTCCATCTATTGCATCATGCATCCTATTTATTCCGTCACCCATCCATGTCTGCATCATAGCTTTATATTGTGAAGTATCATATCCCCATAGTACTACTTGGCGTATTCCACAAGTCAGTTTGTTCTTCCTATATCAAGGTAGTCTATCATATTACACTAGGGGGAAATTCATTCTAGATCAGATCAAGTTCTTGTATATCTTAAGGTTATCAAAAATCCCAAAAATATTCATAAGATCTAATCAAAATACAAAACATCCAAAAAACATCAAAAATCCCTAAAAAGGTCAAACATCAAAAATCTAAAAATAGAACCATGTCAAACTATGAGTCTCTGAGCTTGAACATAGGAAAGGCCATCATTGATGTGCCCTCGACATACCCTAGGTCAATCTGTTAAGTGTCCATCATAATAATTGAAAATCCATCAACTATTCCTATCTTATTGTCAATAAGTCAAGTTAGTTGAACTACATGGTCTTTGCATGTATAACATAGGCAAGGCTAATCTTTGATCAACCCTTGAGGCCCCTAGGATAGGTTTTTTGGGTTAGTTTCTTGGTCAAAACTTTGAAAATCCCTAAACATCAAAATATATGAAAAGCCTTAAACATTCATATATCTTAGAAAACCCCTAAACATTCAAATATTAGAAAACAAGAAAACATTTAAAAATTGAAAACAAAAAAGCATTAGAAAACATTCAAAAGACCTAAACAACATCAATCATCTTAGAGAAAACCCTAAACAACCTCAAATAGCCCAAAACATAAAAATTCATATAAACTTTCAAAAAGACCTAAACATACTCAAAACATTTTAAAAAATACCAAAAACATTGAAATATTACAAAAAATCCAAAACCGCCCAGCCCATTTTGCTTTCACCTGCAATAAACCTTCACCCATAATAATTCATTCATCATCTTCAACCTTTGGCAAAAAAAATAGAAAATAAGTATTGTAAGTCGTAAAGTGAAAACCTAAGTGCCAAAATCTAATGTCTAGACCATAGGTAAACAACCCATTTGGGTTTGTATTAACGACTTACCACACACCTCATCCTAATAAAAACACCTGATCAACATGTTCTAGGATGTATCCTTCCTATCATGGACATCAACATCATAAATCACCTTAGCTAAATTAAATGGCAATAGATATAGATAACACCACGAATGTTTGTCTTTGATATTTTCTTACACTAGTACAAAATAGCAATAAACTACTGAAAAAACTATTAAAAACTACTTATAAATGACTGAACTTGGTCACATGCCCATTAGTAGTTTATTGAAAGTCATATATAACATGACTAGATTGATGACAAAAACATTTTTAGTCATTTATTGGTTATTTTGATTGATCGATTTCGTAGTATATTTAGTTGTTGATTTAGTCATTCATTATTGTAATCTAGTCACTTATTTAGTTATTTTTTCCATTGATATATTTAGTCATTGATTATTGTAATCTAGTCACTTATTTAGTCATTTTTTATTCATTGATATATTTAATTGGTCATTATTTAGTTTATAATTTTTTTTTTGTTACAACAGGGTGTCCCATTGCTAACGTCACCTAGAGGCGAGCGGGGGGGCGAGACTAGTCCCTGCGAGTGTTTGCAGGCCACCACCACAACCACTAGGTAGGTTCAAGAGCGAGTCGAACCCGAGACCATGAGGAGCCATCCCACAGCCTCAAGCCAATCCAGCTACCGTGGGTCATGTTTAGTTTTTGATTTAAACATTGATTGATATAATCTGGTCACTTATTTAGTCATTTTTTTATTCATTGATATATTTAGTCATTGATTGTTGTTAACTGGTCACTTCTTTAGTCATTTTTATTCACTGTTCATTGATTTCTATAAATTGGTAGTATATTTAGTCAATTTAATTATTAATTGATGTCAATTAGAAGTATAGCTAGTCATTTTAATTGATTGGTATTTGAGGATTAAGCATAAAACACATAAATACACATCAATCATCAATTGCACACAATAAGACAACCATTGAGAAGGAAAAATCAATGAAATTTATTAATAAAAGAAAGGTGTTCTAATTATAGCTTAGAAATAGAGTATTACAATTATTATTTTCAATCACAAGACTAAAAATCTAAGTTACAATATTGCACAAAAATTACTGCAAGAAAGAAACTTCTCCAAAAAAATTCTAAATGATGGAAATGCATGCTTGAAGCCCTTCAATGCGGTACATGCTAATCCTGTAAAACTTCTACAGCAAGAATCTTCCTGAAACTATAACATTTAGAATCCAGAAGGAGGAGAGTGGTGATCATGATATATATGATACATTTCTGCGATTATGTTTACATACCTTAATGATCAAACACAAGCTTCCCACACACTCTAAGATATAATTGAAGATCATACCACACCCTATCAAGATAGCTAAATTTTTTACCTAGGATTTAAGGTTTTTTTTTAATACCAACAAAAGCATTAGTAAGATCATGACTAGGGTACAAAAAGTAGGCCTCCATAGAAAAATAAACGATAAATCTAGCAGAAAAAAAGGGTTGCAATACTAGAAAGATTGAGACATTGTAGCCAATAACAAAATCTTGCAATCTAAAGATTGTACCCAATAACAAGCACACTATGTTTCTTAGTGACATTTGAAAATGTAATCTATGGTAAGAAGAACGACGGTCACTTGAGGTGTGATAGTCAAAATGAGGCTTAGCAGTGACAACATAATAAAGCTCAAACCTTGCATAGTAAAGTGGATATTTTAACAGTGAGTTTCCTTACCCACTTACTCACCTTAAGGTTTTTTCAAATGCTATTGAAAGTGTTAGACAAGGAAAATTCAATTAGGGAATGACTTTGCAAATGAAGTAACATTGGTAATCACAAGTGCAATGTTTCTTCTTGCATAAGAGTGAATTTGCACCCTGATGAGCCCAAAATATGCTCATAGTTTGGATATTATGATGAACTTTTAATGCCTTTACTTTTGTTATTAATTGGTTG
>VDFB02106148.1:27101-90299 GCA_007258455.2 Sequoia sempervirens
GTGATAGGTTGCCAAGTATATAAGGAAGTGAATACAGGAATTTGGAAATATCACCATCATCTTGCATTATTATCATTTTTTTAAAGTGTTGCAACTGCGATAGAATGATAGGAGAATCAAGCAGGTTATTTAAACCTTTAAACTTCCTATTACAACCCAGCAGTCTCTGATTTACAATTCCAGCTTGGTCACAACAAAGAAGAAGAAATAAAATCAACAGAGATAATATATGCAAAGGCCTGGTTCGGCTTATTTGGACCAGATTGAAATTGTCTGGAAGTATCAAGTTAGTTCCTCTGATTTCCATGAATTGGAAAGTAAATTCAGAATATAATTCCCACAAGTCACCAAGGTCTGAGTCAAAACTTGAACCCCGAAAAGGAAAGAAAAGAGTTCCATAAACATCTCTAGCTTATCGAACAGAGGATAGTAGTGCTCGAATAAAATCCTTAACCCGTCAAGGAAAATTATAAAATAAAAGGGTATTGCTATCATCAGGGTCAGCATTAGTTGCCAAGCCAATGAAGACTTAATATTATCACAAGAACTCTGATGTAAGCCATGAATCAACAGATGAGACCAGCTTCGAATTTAATGCATATTTACTCAATATAATTCAACAGAGAAAAAAAATCATTCTTCATAATCTATTGTTCTCATTTTTAAGGAACGAATACATGCCTGGCTAATTAGCGAGTTGAAGGTTGGAGAATATCTCAGACGCTTCATAAGGAATGCCCATGCAAAATCCTGGGTGACTAGTCTTCCGATTTCTAAGATTTAATTAGACCGCTCCACTAGAATTCGACGCATCCCAAATACAAAGACACAACCATAGCGATTTCCAGTTGCACGACTCCTAGTTTTAGCTTGCTTCAATTCTAAATCCTCAATGCTGTGAAAACCCTTTTCATCCTAGACTAGGCTCCTTCCCTTCCCTACTCACCTCCTCTCACTCGTACTAATCCTCTTTTTTTTTTTAACCTTCCCTTCCTCATCCTTCATAATCCCCGAGAGTTGTCTCTTCAATTCTAATTTATAAGTTTCAATGATTGAAATCTCTGCCTGGGAAGTGGTGAGACAGAGGAAGATAAAGTGTATACCATCTTTTCCAGCTTCTCTTTCCTTTTACTCTTCCCAAAATCTTATCACGATGCTTTATTATTATTTATTTATTTAGCAATAAACGATTCTTTTTCCATTTTTCAACTGATTTCCTTGCTTTAATCCTTATTCAAACTTGAGTTCAAATTTTTAAATATTTTATCTACGTTAATATTTTCTCAATTTTAAATTTCTTAATTAAATTCACTCATTAGACAATAATTATTTTTATTAAATTCATTTACTTACAATTATATTTCTTTCATCTTAAAATAAGAAATTTTCAATGATAATACAATTAACATTTATTATTAAATCTAGCTCTTTATTTGATCCCAAACCAAATCAAGTGACCTTAAAAATTAGATTAATTTGATAAATTACATCTAGTCATAATATTAGTGATATTGTCTAACATAAAAAAAATCAAATTAAATAATGCAATCCCAAAATCCTCATGACCTAGCAAATCACCAACCACACGTAACAATGACATGGCCACCAAACAACCAACTTCCTAAATTTCAAGAATGACCAAAACTGAAGGGCATTACATCAACCAATTCCACATGTCGATCCTAAAGGCGGGTTTGAAATAGTAAGAATCTTCAAGGGGTTTGGAGTGTCAAGATACTTAGCTTGCGTTAGCTTGCACCACTTCATTTCGGGCTTTGTGTACATTTTCCAAACTAACTTGGCCCCAAATGTGTTGTTCCTAATTGAGATATTGTGAATACCTACTCAAGATATTTCCAATGCCATAATGTCCAAGGCTATTAGAGGCACTTTTTTGTAATCATTCATATTACTCTTCCATATAAATTTTCTAATAATGCTCTCAATTTCAAGGATAAATGAGTTTGGAGCCTTGAGGATCACCAAAAAATAGTTAGGGATTGGAAATAATACTAGTTTTATTAAAATAATTCTACCTGATAATGATAATCATCATCCCTTCCACATTATAATGCTTCCCTTTAATCTTTCTATTAGTTTAACTTAGTAAGTAGCTTTATTTGGGTCTTTGAAAAATGGGATGTACCCTGGTACTGATTGTAGATAATATTGATTTTATTAAAGGAATTCTACCTGAAAATGATAATCATCATCCTTTCCACATTATAATCCTTCCCTTTAATATTTCTATTAGTTTAACCCAGTAAGTAGCTTTATTTGGGCCTTTGAAAAATGGGATACCCAAGTACACACATTGAAAATCTACTTTCCTAAACCCCAATATTTTAATTATCTTATTGTTTATAGCCTCTTTCATATTTTAATGTTGCATTTTAGTTGGTCAATTCAACAACAAATCATTTATTAAATCAAATTATATAAAATGGGCTACAATTATGTTGAGTTTTACCATTCTCGTGCTTTGAATGTGAAATATTGTTAAGAAGAAGCCAACTTCTTTTACAACTTTTTTTTTTTGAGTGATTATATGAGAATTATCTATTTGTTTCAATGTTCATGATAAAATGTCTTATGAAAATTATCTAAAAATTGTAAGGATTACCCACTTGGGTTTTAAAAAGCCCAAAGAGTAGAGGTCTAGCTTAAAAAACTAGTACCTATTTGTTGGCCAATTCTTTCCATTTATTATCATTAAATTGTTTCAAATTCATTGACATTCGATGAAATCAAGTTTGGTTCTAAAAAAAAACCAATAATGGGGAAATATGATCCCATCCCACAAGGTCGTAGAGGGCTATAGATAGTTGGTTATGAGGCCATGGGCCTATGATCAAGGAAAGGGAGATGCATAGACTAAGCTTGTTGATGATGCATGGTTTGTACCCCCTCCTTGACTTATAGATCCAACAGATATACCTCCACGAGGGACATTGAGAGGGAGGGGCATAGGCAAAGGTTGAGGACAACTAGATGATGGATAGGATAGAGGACAAGATGGATAAGATGGTGAAAATTAGAATGGAAAGGTCTCGGGTGTGCCACCATTGCACCAGAATCCTCCTTAGTAGCCACCAATATAGTAGTAGCCACCATAGCAACCACCACCGGGGCTAGATCCCCATGATTCTTAGATTCAGTAGCTACAATAACAAATACATGTGGTTACGGTTGAGAGATATTAGGAATGGAAATAGGTATTGGCCATCATAACTAAGAGAGACCAGGCCTGACAACGAGTATTGGCCATCACAATTGAGAGAGACTAAAAGAGTCAACTCAGATAGACCTCATATATGCAGTTGGAAAATGAGGTTAGGTTGCACCAATAGTTAGAGGCCATGATAGTTGCAAGACAAGGACAAACAATTTATGCATGTTTATATAGAGAGGACATTACTAAGGCTGTGCATTATCACATGCACTATCATCAAGATGTCCTTGCAATGATTAGGCAACCAAATTATTCCTAGAGGAGAGGAGCACATGCCCGGGTTGAGGATCAGCCAAAGAGATAACCCAATGAGGACAATAGCCATTAGGGCTAGTCCACTTGTATAGACACCTTTTGATAATTGCCCAATTTTTTATACAGATATACATTCATGGGATCTTTTTTGATATCCTCATGGATATTATACATTTGATTGATATATAGACACTGACTCAACTATTATATTATGATAGTCAGCATTATATATATATATGATATGATATGGATTCATGATGTGATGTGTTCATTTTATTTCATTCTTTATGAATGTATGGATGCACTTCTTTTATTTATACAACATGTGAAGATTTTCTATGATGTAATGATATGAGATGCAATGATATGGGATGGATGCAATGTTATGTTCTTTTTTAGTATCGTTTTAAGTAATTTATTATATGATGATGCATGCATATGGATTTATTTATGGAAAATATAGATGTTCATGCTTATGATATGATAATGCGATGTATGTTTATGATATGTGATGAAATGATTTAAAATGCTTAGAATAAAAAATCTATATTATTCATTCACAACTTAAATGATAATGATGTTGCAGTGAAATATATTTTTCATATTATGATATGCTATGATTATGGGAGATGTATGCATATTGATGTTTTGTGGATTTAGGATGGATGCATTGATGATGTTTTTATTGACTGACATAATACTAGGTTAGTGTAGAGAGAATATAGAAGAAACAAGATGATTAATCATTGATTTTGATGGTTGATTAAAAAATTCCAACAAGTCCATGATCCACCTAGACTTTATTAGAGATGGTGATAATAAATGCTTGATGATGATGATTTTATCATATTATGGGATTAGGATTTGTCTTCATTCCTTATTGTTTGGTATAAAACATAGAGACGATGCATCAAGGTATTGACAACAAAGATGGTGTTGTATCTAGTGTGATGGAATTTGGCTCTACAAACAAATATGATAGTTCTTGTTCACACCTTGACATACGAAAACCTCGTCAGAATGTAGTTTAGAAGCTTAGAATATATTAGACAAAAGCATACAAAATAGTCAACAATATACTCCAAACAAATTCCCTACACACAACCAAGCAAGTATGCACCAAGATTATTTTACATGAATACCCACAAGCACAACAAACAAAAGTTATGATCAATGCCCCATTCCTTTCTCTCTAGATCATTTTGATAGACATCATCAATAGGTCCTCAAAATGAGTGATTAAGATAAATCATAAAACTAGTAGAATTTGGTAAATAAATGACTACGTGACTAGCACTTTTAGTCACAACAACTAAAAATGACTAAATTGGGTATGAGTAGGATCATTAAGGAAAAAATAGGCCCTTCACTGGCAAAAAAATTAGAAAAATCAAAGTTAGACAACTTGACATAAAAATTTGAATTTAAGTTATCTATATTATTTAAAAAATATGTAAGAATTGAATCTATAGCAAATTGAATGTAGTTTCTAAACTACTAGGTTTTTTTTTTAAGTATTTGGTAAAAATTTGAAGAATTTCATTGTAGTAGCACTTAAATTCCCGAGGGGAAAAAATGGAATTATGCATTCGACCACCTAACCACAATAAAATGATAATATTTTTTTTATAAGATTTTAGATATAAGTAGAGGACTCATGTCTCAAAGTGATGCATTTTTTTGTAATATTTTTTCCAAGTAAATAATTAATTATGAATTTTTATTACAATTTTTAAAAATAAAACATGTATGTCTAACCATATAACTTCATCAAAACTTCATGAAATTCATTTTTTTTAATCCTATAACTTATGCAACCCATATTTAATGTGATTAATGTTTTGGATTCAAAACATGTGATACCATTTGAAAGCTATGGATGGTTTTCAATCAGCCTATCAATCAAGACTTTAGTCGTAATTCAAATAATTCAAATAGAAAATGAATAATAATTATTTATTAAATTCAAAGTAAAGCATAATTTATATTGGTGGAAAGCTGAGAATCTCCTTTAAAAACCATTTTCATTTCATCAATTTTGGGTAAAAAAAAGTAGTTAGCCACATACCCTACACATACCCATCACATCGCAACTTTTTGGCCCATCATGATCCTGTACATACCCAATTCTACTAATTTTTTGCAATTCAGCTATATATGAGTAAATAAATGACTAATTTGGTCATTGACTAAAAAATTATTTAGTTACACAAATTAAAATGACTAAATAGTTAGTGATTTATTTAGCAAATCATTTAAGGAATCAAGAATCAATAGCCTCCCAAAATACTCTAATAAACATACTCTAGAACTTTCATCCAAATCTTATTTTTTGGCTGAGCTTTCCAAAATGGAGCTTTAATTTTAATAAACATGCTCTAAAACCTTTGTCAAAACCTTATTTTCAAGCATATCCCACTAAAATGGAGAATTTTTCCAGTAAAGAGTGATAGAGAATGGTAAGGAGATGTGTGTGATAGGAGGCATGGGATTCATTGTTGTTTATCTCATTCCTACTCTGCTTGAAACAAGGTTTACATTGCTCATGCTACTATTTGTAATCTAGGTATTTATTTGACATATATTTTCATAATGTTAAATTCCTTAAAATTCTTTTGAAGTATCAATGTATCCTATATAGGGTCTAGAATGATTTCTTTTAATTTAAAAAATAAATAAATGAAGTATTTTCCTATGATTAGATAATGTGGAGATCTCCTAAATCTGCCCCAGCTGACTGTACTCTTTGGCTTTGTATTCATTACTCAAGATGTTATGGTTGTACATGTGACATATTTAATATCTTCATGACAGTGGTGTATGTGTAGGATCATCATGGAAAAAATAGGCCCTTAAATGACAAAAAATTCAAAAAAATAGAGTTAGGCAATTTGACGTAAAAATTTGAATAAGTTATCTATATTATTCCAAAAATATGTAAGAATATAATCTGTAGTACATTGAATGTAGTTCCCACAAACTACTAGGTTTTTGTTTATATAGGTTTATATATATATATATATATATATTTGGTGAAAATTTAAAATTTCAATGCAATGGTACTTAAATTTGGAGAAAAATTAAGTAGGTGCCTATCGACCACCCTAACCACAATAAAATGAAAATATTTTTTTATAATATTTTGGAGAAATATAAGTAGATGACTCATATCCTGATGTGATGTATATTCTTTTGTAAATTTTTTCCAAGTAAATAATTAATTACGAATTTTTTATTACAAATTTTAAAACATATAAAACACTCGTATATCTGACCACCTTAACTTGGTCAAAACTTCATGTAAATTTATTTTTTATTTTTTAATCCTATAGTAATGTAAAGCATAGAATGCGGCCTAGTTCAAAAGTAATGATACTATTTAGAAAGCTAGGTACTTTTCAATCATCCTATCAATTAGGACTTTAGTCATAATTCAAATAGAAAATGAATAATAATTATTTATTAAATTTAAAGTAAATCATAATTTATATTGGTGGAAAGCTCATAATATCCTTTAAAAAACCCTTTTCGTTTCATCAATTTTTGAATTGAAAAAAAGTCATCAGCGGGTATGTGCAAGATCATCATGGAAAAAGCGGTAGCTTAAATGGCAAAAATTTAGAAAAATCGAGTTAAGTGACTTGACATAAAAATTTGAATCATTATCTATATTATTTTAAAAATATGTAAGAATAAATTTTGCCTTAAAATTGAATGTACTTTCTAAGCTTTTAAAAAAAAAAAAAATTATTTGGTGAAAATTTTAAATTTGAATGTAGTAGTACTTAAATTTCGGGGAAAAAATTAAAAGTAGGTGTCTGTCTGTCCACCCTAACCACAATAAAATGATAATATTTTTTTATAATATTTTAGATATAAGTAGAGGACTCATGTCTCGATGTGATGCACATTTCTTTTTATGTTTTTTCCAAATAAATAATTAATTATGAATTTTTAATCACAAATTTTAAAAAATATAAAAACTCATATGTCACGACCACCCTTAACTTGGTCAAAAATTCATGAAATTCATTTTTTTCTTTCTTTAATCTTATAGTATCTTGAAGCATAGAATGTGACACATGTTTGGATTCAAAAATGTATTCATTTAAACTATAGATGGTTTCAATCGGCTTTATCAATGGGACTTTAGTCATAATTTGAATAGAAAATGAATAATAATTACTTATTAGAATTAAAAGTAAAAGCATAATTTATATTAGTGGAAAACTAAGAGGGTATGTGCAGGATCATCATGGAAAAAGCAGTCCTTAAGTGGCAAAAAATTAGAAAAATGAGTTAAGGCAATTTTGGCCCATTAAAAATTTGAATAAGTTATCTATATTATTTCAAAATATGTAAAAATAGAATCTATAGAA
The DNA here is from genome assembly GCA_007258455.2 of Sequoia sempervirens. Classification (NCBI taxonomy): domain Eukaryota; kingdom Viridiplantae; phylum Streptophyta; class Pinopsida; order Cupressales; family Cupressaceae; genus Sequoia; species Sequoia sempervirens. The sequence goes on from VDFB02106148.1 coordinate 34,968, forward strand.
AATTGAATGTAGTTTACTATATAAACTACTAGATTTTTTAGTTTATTTTTAGAAATCTGTTAGTGAAAATTTGAAATTCAATGCGATGGTACTAGAATTTCAAGGAAAAAAATAAGAAGTAGGTGTCTGTCTAGCTCCTGATAAAATGATAATATTTTTTATAAGATTTTTAGATATAAATAGAAGTTCATCGATGCGGTACTATTTTTGTGATTTTTCAAGTAAATAATTAATTATGAATTTTTATTACAACTTTTTATTACAACTTTTAAAAAATATAAAAACTTGTACGTTTGATCACCTTAACTTTGTCAAAACTTCATGAAATTCTTTTTTTTTTTAAATCCTATAGTATGTGAAGCATAGAATGTGACACATGTTGCGTATTCAAAAAATGTGCTACCATTTGAAAGCTATAGATGTTTCTCAATCATCCTATCAATCAAAACTTTAGTCATAAATAAAATAGAAAATGAATAATAATTATTTATTAAATTCAAATTAAAGCATAATTTATATTGGTGGAAAACTAGAATCTCCTTTTAAAAACCCTTTTTTATTTCATCAATTTTGGTTAAAAAAATAGTTGTCAGCCACATACCCATCATATTGCCACTTTTTGGCCCATCATGATCCTGCACATACCCAAGAATATCCTTTAAAAAACCTTTTCATTTCATCAATTTTGGGTAAAAAAAAAGTCGTTAGCTACATACCCATCATATTGCCACTTTTTGGCCCATCATGATCCTGCACATACCCAGTGGCTTTTAAATGGATCCCAGTCTTTTCTTTAATCTTTAACATGGTAACCCTTGAGTTCCATATTCCACCTTCAATCTCTTCTACAAATGTTGTCTTAAGTTAGACTACATCATATGCATATAAAGCAAGTATTTCATACCTACCATTTTTGCAAAGCACCACTCACTTCCTTGCTTAAAATGTTGCCTCCATAAGCACAATAACATGTTTTAAAATCATGGTTGCCAATGATTGACCAAATGAGGTCACTAGTTTCATCAAGATACAATGATATTTTTGTCTTCAAAATCAAGGAATTATGCAAGATAACATTGTGATTATTTTGTTGTGTAGGATTTGATTTTCTTTTACATTTAATTCTTTGTTAGCTACCTTTAAGACTTGATATTGCACCCTTAGCTACAATCTCAAACAACTCACTCACTATCACTTGAAGATTCTTTTCATGAGAATCCTTTTATAAAGTCAAACTATGCACTATAGACTACCTACTTACTTACTACAAGTGACTAATTTTTTTATGGTATTGTGGGTCTTAAGATCCTTCAACCTTATTGTTTCATTGTCCACACAGTATTATTCACTATTCTCCCATCTTTGATGAGTCTCAAAACACTGCTCAAACATGTAATCCACTATCTCCATTATACAATGGCTAAGACGTGTAAGAGAGGGGGACCAACCATGTTCAAGGCCCCAGGTCACGAAGGGCTAAGAGTGGAAGGCTTCCCTAACCTACCTTAGCTTAATGGGGTGTTGGGGAATGTAGGACAAGAATGATGAGGCCTATAAGGCCCTTCAATCAATCTACATACCTAAAATATAGGATGAGGCTAGGTGAGCCAATTTTTGGGTTCAACACTATGCCTCAAGAAGCTCTCTATCTAGGGACAGAAGCACGATCCTAGGATGACAGTGCAACGCATTGGAATCTCTCAAGTGTGTTGGTGTCCATATGACCATACAACTAAAGAGACAAGGTTGAACCTAGGAAAACAAGATAATGGCTCAACTAACTACTACTAAAGGGCCAAAATAACATAATTAAGTAAACAAAATACTCTCTAATGTGATCAAGTAAAAATGAAAGAGTTAGGGTGGCAAGAATGATCTCACAAAAAAATTTGTTTGCCAGGTAGCTCCCCAAAAGCACGTTCACCTACACACAAAAATGAGAAAAAATGTTGGGTGGTTGTATAGGGGCTTGCCTTAGTCAGACCCCCCTTTAGGTGTTTCCACCTCCATAGATAACCAAGAAAGCTAGTATGATAAAGACTAAAGCACTAAAAAATAGTAAATATGCTTACTCAACCAAGTAATAGAGGAGAGGAATGGGAAGCTTACCTCCTCCACCACCAAAAGCACTCAAGGACAATGGGGGATAAAATGAGAGTACCCAAGCCTCTGCTATAAAGGTGTGGTCCCAAACTTGATGTACTGAAGTGATGGAGTGAAGTTGTTGCTGTGATAGAGTGAAAAAGTGTTGCTAGAATGTTAGTGAAGACAAGAAGTGAATGCAAGAGTTTGAATCTTGAAGTTGAACTAATTTTTTGGAAGAAGTTGTATAGAAGTTGAAATGCATGTAGAAGGAGGGAATTTGAAGGGGAGATGAAGAAAATGGCCATATTTAGGTCGATCGGCCGAAGAGGGCGTTACAAATCAACTATCAATGAGAAGTGTAACTCCTCTATAGGTTTAGTTGAAAGAATCTACTAGGGATGTAAGCATGCCATGTAGATGCCTACACAATTCATGGGCATCCCCGACATAAATTCCTCACTGATGCTCAAAACAGGAACCAAGTGAAATGAAAGCAACATGCTTAGGTATAATTAAGCCTCTGAACTTGGTTTTCTAAAGTTGAGAAGGAAAAAAGGGAAATTTTCATTTATAAAGGGTAATGATATATATTTATAAAATTAAAATTCACTCATACATTTATCCCCCACTTTAGCGAGCATGAGTACTAATGAGTGTTCCAGTAAAGTAGATCAATGAAGAGTAAGGTAAGAAATGCATACCTGAACCGTCAAGGAATAAGACCATGTTTTGATGAACCTGAAGGTGCACCTAGCAAGCAAAGGACTTCATAGCTTCTCAGAACTATGAAGCTAAAGAAAGAAATTTACTTATAGGCTCATGGACCTACAAGGAGGCAACCCCCAAGATCTCTCGCATTAAGGAAGCCTCGTGAAGTAAGAACCTTACAGGCCTGCAGACCTACAAGGAAAGTGTCCCCCAAGAACTCTCACATGGAGGATGCACTGGAAGCATCCCCCAAGATCTCTCACATGGAGGAAGCTAGGAAAGTGCCCTACAAACCTACAAACCTGTAGGGAAGGTATTATCCAAGATATCTCGCATGAAGAACACCCAAGGAAGTTCCCTACAGACCCATAGACCTATGGGGAAGGTAACCTTCAAGATCTCTCACATGGAGGAAACCCAAGAAAGTTCCCTATAGGCTCCCAGTCCTGTAGGGGAGCCACCCCCAAGATCTCTTACATGGAGGAAGCTCAAAGGAAGTGCCCTACAGGATCTCAAGCCTACAGTGAGGTATCCCCCAAGATCTCTCACATGGAAGAAACCTAGGAAAGTGGACTTCGTAGAGTCACGAAGTGGCCACATAGGCAAGTAAGCGGCAATCACATAGACCATCAACAATTTTGAAGACTTTCAAAGGGCTCCTTAAGGAACCCATCGTGAAGAGGGGGTCCACTCAAGGGATGCATAGTTTGAAAGTAGATGTTTTCTTTCTCGAATCAATCCATCATCAAGGTATCCTTTTGAAAGATGTTCAATTCATCAAGAAATTTGAAAGGAAGAATATGCCCCTATGTGAGTGGAAAGTCAAAGCTATTCCCACTTCGAAGGAAGGTTTTCAAGTCCTTTCTTTACAAACCCATGATGAAGGAAACGAGTTCTGTTAGGGCTCCAAGTTGAGAATGCAATTCCAAAGAAATATTTTTGAAGATTTTTGAGAAAAGATTCATTGGCAATGAATGCATTTTCTGGGAATCAGAATGTTGAAGAAGCACCATTGTCACAGATTAGAAGGAAAACTCAAGCAAAAAAGAGAGAAAGAGAAATCAAAGGAGAAAATACAAAAAAAGTGCATAGGGGGATCTAGTTTAGTGGTTCATATATGTCCATGGTTTTGTGCAGATCACATGGGCCAAAAAGTGGCGATATGATTGGTATTTGTAGGGTATGTGGCTAATGACTTTTCTTTACCCAAAATTGAGGAAATGAAAAGGATTTTTAAAGGAGATTCTCAGCTTTCCACCAATATAAATTATGCTTTACTTTGAATTTAATAAATAATTATTATTCATTTTCTGTTTGAATCACAACTAAAGTCCTGATTGATACGCTAATTGAAAAACATCTATAGCGTTCAAACAGTAACACATTTTTTGAATCTGAAACATGCATCACATGCTATGCTTCGTATACTATAGGATTGGGCAAAAATACCATGAATTTTTGACCAAGGTGGTCGCATTACACGATTTTTTTATATTTTTTAAAAGTTTTAAGAAAAAAAAATTCATAATTAATTATTTATTTGGAAAAAAAATACAAAAAATATGCATCACATCGGGACATGAGTCCTCTACTTATATATAAAATATTATTAAAAATATGATCATTTTATTGTCGCTAGGTGGTCGCATTGCACACCTACTTTTATTTTTTTTTTCTTAAAATTTAAGTACTATTGCATTGAAATTTTAAATTTTCACCAAATAGATTTTTATTTTTTTAATAAACCTAGTAGTTTAGAAACTACATTCAATTTGCTACAAATTCTATTTCTTACATATTTTGAAATAATATAGATAACTTATTCAATTTTTTTATGTCAATTTTTCTACTTCCGATTTTTTTGAATTTTTGACACTTAAGGGTCCACTGCTTTTTTTCCATGATGATCCCGCGACAGCCCACATTTTCGCTCATATAAATAATAGGTAGCCATGGTGCAAGGTGAAAGATACTCAATCACCAACTAGATCAAGAAGAATGCACAAAAAACAAAGTCAAAAATAAAGAATTTGGTCAACATGGAAGGGAAGCCTAAATGCTCCCAATGCTTTGCATCATCCCCAATTTATTGAAAATGAATCACAAACATGGAAGAATGATTATACAAAATAGAAGAAGGTTTAATGACATAAAACCACACTGTATCCAAGCACCAACAAGGGTGACAAGGGTCATCCAGAACACATAGCACGATCACAGGGGAACACATCACAAAACACACACACATAAATCAAGAAAAGGCTCCCCCTTACATTGATCAACCAAGAGGTCATATACTTCCCACTTTTTAGGTCATCATAGGGGAAGGAGGATGAGCCTACAGTTGGTTAGATGTTAAGAGGAGGAGCATCCACCCTCCCTCAAGAACAGGGCCAAGGAAGAAGGCCCTACAAGGTCTTCACCAAACTCTTGTGGAGCTGGGATATGATTTCATGAAGATCACTGAAAAAGTTAAATTATCCAAAAAGTTAAACATGCATCCTATAGGAGCACCATGTTTAACTTCAATGGATGGGGAAGGTTGTGCTTGAGATTCACTGCTAGGCTCACCAAATGACTTAGAAGTAGTGATGAACTTAGGGGAGGCAGGACTGGTTATGTCACTAGGATAGAACAAGTCAGCAAGATACCACCTGAAGAAAGTGGGCTCCTCTTACATCCTTCACTACTAGAAGGAAAAAACTCCACTTTTTGCTTCATCGAACGAGACAAACTCCCCACAGATGAGGCTAGAGGTGTGGAGGAAGAGGAAGAAAGAACCCCAGTGGATACAACTGAGGTATTAATTATATCCATAGGCTTCGTGAATGGTGTGATATCCTGAATGGGCATCAACAAAGATGGCTCCACCAAAGGAGCGATGAACACCTATACCCCCTTGGGGTTAGGCCCATTCATACTCATAGTGGAAGCCAGAAGCAATATAGAACTAGACTAAGGGGAAGTTGAAGGAGAGGAGAGGAAGACACTGTAGGAGGCTTTGAAGTAGGGGTGGTTGTCTCTTCCTCCTTCCTTTGCAAGGCGTCCTGCTCAACCAAGAGAGCCTTTTTTCAACACTTGCACTCATGCGTAAGGCTGTTTCTATGACTCTTTGAGTTGAAGGCTAGAGGCTACAAGGGGACAAAAGGCTCTTGCTCAACCATGGGAATGTCTACTATAGTCATCTTTAATGAAGGGACGAATTCCTAAACAAGAGCAAGATGAGCAGGTTGAGGAGTAGTGGGGGGAGTCAACTTAAGAGCCTTGGTAACAAACCTCTTCTCGTTCACAGCTTTAAGAGCAGAAGCGGTAGGCGGTCACAAAGGTCAAGACAGAGAGGGCTCTCCATGAGAGACTTTCTTCCCATTATACTGAACAGGTCTAGGCTCCATTGATAGAACAAGAAGATTGAATGCAATATGCTTAGGCTTTCTCCAAGTAGGCACCATAGGATTCTCTCGCAAGCGTGGAGAAAAATATGACAATACCATAGCAGAGCAAGAAGAAGCATCAAACTAACCAGCGGAAGAGGAAAAAGGAGTAAGTCGTGACTGCTTCTCTTCTTCCTTCCTTTGTGCCTTATTGGCATCACTGCTAGCTTTTAATCAAACCTTATCTAAAATAGCATAAGGCGACATAAGGTATCTCACTTTTGGCCTCAGGCACCCTTTCTTATAGTTTTGATATTCTCAGTGTAGAAGGTTCATCCTAGGTGGAAGAGGACTAGTGGGTACAGGCCAAGAGTAGTCCAAGGAGTAGCTACCATGAGTAATGGTGGTTTATAACTAGTGTCATGAATTACATGCACGAAACCCCTATACATAAATTTTAAACATTTATGTAAGACTAAGGGTACCACATTCATAGCCACTCACAAAGGGATACCCAATTTCACCCTGAAGAGTTAGACCCATGAGTAAAGTCAAGTAGGAGTTTCACATATTTAGGTCCAACCAAGACTGATAGGACAATACTATCCAAATTAGGCATGGAAATCCCATCATGTATGTGGATGGTACTCACAGGTGCATCATACCCATCTTTATGTAATTTAATCAGCATGATCTCCTTAGTTATGATATTTATTTGTGATGTCGGATCAATGAGAACACCTGTGATGTTTACATTGATCTGCATAGGGATATAGAGAGGAGATGGTTCCCTATTAAAACCCATCGGCAGGTACTATGAAGTGAATGTTATATTAGTACCACTATCCACAAGCTGTGTGGAGGGGATAGATTGATGCAGGAAGGAGGCCATTATGTACACTAGATGATACTTTCACAGAGTCCCTAGAGGTTATGGGTTGAGATGGTGACCTAATAAAGGTTTCATTATGCAACATCTTTGGAACCATCCAACTACGTCAACTAGGGGTTGCAGGTTGGGTTGTAAGGAGACAACCTCCCAACACTCACACCTATAACACTTCTAGAGTACAAGGAAATGACCTCTTAGTATCACAAAATAGAACCAAAATGGTTCATGTCAAGTTCACCAAAAATGTAAGAGAGGGGGACCAACCACATTCAAGGCCCTAGGTCACAGAGGGCCAAGAGTGGATAGTTTTCCTAACTTACCTCATCTTAATGGGATGTTGGGGAATATGGGATGAGAATGATGAGGTCTATAAGGTCCTTCAATCACTCTATGGACCTGAAATATAGGACAGGGATAGGCGAACCAATTTTTAGGATCAACACTACGCCTCAGGAAGCTCTTTGTCTGGGGATAAAAGCATGGTCCTAGGATGAAAACGTGGTGCACTAGTGTCTCTCAAGTGTGATGGTGTTTGTATGACTAGACAACTAAAGAGACAAGGTTGAACCTAGGAAAACAAGCTAACAACCTAGCTAACTACTACTAAAGGGCCAAAATAATGTAATTAAGTGAAAAAATACTCTCTAATGTGATAAAGTAAAAATGCAAGAGTTAGGGTGGGAAGAATGATCTCACAAAGAAATTTGTTCACTAGCAAGCTCCCCAAAAGCACATTCACCTAAACACAAAGAGGAGGAAAAATGTTGGGTGGTTGTATAGTGATGCAATATAGGGTGGTTGATGACACTTATTCCAAAACCAAATGACCAAACACAAACAAGGTAATTTTCCTTTGTTCACAATAACCCTCATCTTTACCAAAACACCCAACAAGAGGCTTCTAGCCTTCCAAGTTCAACAAATGGAGTTATCTTTTAGAGAAGGTCGTACAAAGGCCAAACCAATGCCTTCAAAGACTTCTAACAAGATGTAAGACAACTTTCCAATAGATTCAAAGAAGGTTCCTCACCCTAAAATGGAAACCCACTAACCTGTCCTGCTTCTAGGCTACTAGAATTAGCCTTATTTAACAAAGCAAGCACTTCCAATTCTATTTTCTTTCACAAAATCTCACTTAATAGAGTTAAAATGTGATGAAAAACCACCAATTTATCCATCAATTCATAGACAACTGACCTCTAACCCACAATTCCACCAAACCCTCTATTTTCTTACAGAATACTAGGGTTTTATTCAAACTCGCAACACCTAGGATTTTTTGACACAACTAGCATATCAAACACCTTCAAAATACTCTCTACAAACTTAAAAATCCATCTCGGGACCAATTCCATCAATATTTTGTCAAAACCCCATATTTCCACTCTCATTTCACATGGAAAACACAAAATTACACCCTAGGGTAACATCCTACAACCTTCAATTCCCTTCAAAATCACTCTAAAACATATAAATACCTACTCTACCATAATATTATGTTGTTCCATCAAGACACAAATTGAAACAGTAGATGGAATGGTAGATTACATAATTGAATTCTCAGACAAAGCCTCACTGGCCTATAACAGACAAGTTTACAAAAAGTAAAGAAATCTCCCTCCAAGTTAAGTGTTAGATCCCCAAAATGAGTTCAAATGAATGTTAAAACATAATTCAACTAGATACCATAAGTTTTGAACCATAAATGAGTCTATGCGGGTTGTACAGTGCAAAAGAAGATCAAAACAAAGTAAAATATGTTTAGAAATGTTTGAAATTTTATTGGAATTCTTCTCAAAATGATTGAACAAACTCTATTCAAGCCTTCTTAGGCCTTTAAATACATTTTTCATCCAATTTCTAACATCCCAATGCCCATACCTACCTTTTAAACTACCATGACTTTTCATATTCTCCTAAAATTGTAATTTGACAACATCTCTTGCCATTGACAACATCACATGTTTTGAGCAATTTTTTAATATTTGAACTCCAACAACTCCCAAAAACCTAAATACATAACAAAATGGTCTTTGAGACCTTATTTAGCATAAAAAATACTTTAAAACCCCCAAGACCACATTACTCACACCTAGTTACATTTTGTTGCATTTCACCAATTCAAACTTTGCAATATGGTTGTAGGGTGCTCTGACACCATACAACCTCACTAGAAAAAACTCATGCCTCATGAGTTGAGGTTGGTACCAACTCCACCATCCTTCATACATGTTCCTTTGATACATAATCTCCTTCCACTGTTCCATGCATTGTGCTTCAAATTTCCCTTCAATTTTGACTTACACTTGAAAGTGATTGTGCCTTTAGGCTCAAACTTGATGTCTGCCCTCTCTCCACTCTTTCTTAAAAGCTTGTTTTCTTCCATACACTTACACCTACACACAAACAATGGTTAGTAACCTCTTTCACTACTTTCTTCCCTAAGTCTATTCCTTGCTGACAACTGTTCTTACTACCCTATTTTTCTTGTCTTACACTTACTACCCCATTAGCTTGCCTTGTCACTATCTTATCAGACCTTTGTACTCATATACCTACACATCTAGTTTGTTTCTCCACCTTGTTTTTAATTATAGGACACTCTATGGTCCCCACCACAATACTTCAACACAAACTCACTGCCATTACCTTCTTTACTCCTATGTCATCCTTTATACCTGTTGTCCCTGTGTTCTCAGTCTTAGGCCTGATTGCAACATTAGTATTCTAGTCTTCTTGCACAACATTTATCAACTCTTTCTTGCCACACATGATTACCTTGGCTTTACCTTTCACATCTTCCACAAGTGGAGTCAAAACAAACTTACACCCATCTTTAACTATGGTATAGGTGTTCTCCCTGCCATCATACATTGCATGCCTATCATACTGCCAAGGTCTACCTAGGAGTAGGTGACAACAATCCATAGGAAGAATGTTACAAACAACACTATCTCTATAGCCTCCAATCTAGAAATCTACCACAACTTTTTCATTTACCAACAAAGATTGTCAATCACTTAAGGGTGATCCCATAATAGTGGTTTACAATTTTGGCCAAACCGACACTGAAATTATTATTTTTAACTAAATCTTCACATTCGGGCACCTATAGCCTAAACTATGAGGAATTTGAAGATGGTGCAAACTAGAGTCTCATCAAATTTTGTCTGTAGATTCTAAAAATATTTTTTCCAAAATTTTTGGAATCAAATTGCACTTCTTTTTCCATCTCCCATGAAAATAGATTTTTTTCAGAAAACAACATTTTTAAAAAGTGACACACACCGTATAACGCATAACTTTTTTTCCCTAAAGGATAAAATTCTAATTCTTTCAAATTTAGATTTGTAACTCTAATATCTAGTGCTTCCACTTGGTTAGATAGTTTTTATTGAATATTTTTTCCTTAATCAAGTTTCAAAGTCAAACAAATTACAATCTCGCATAATAACGCATCAGATAACACTTAACTTTTTAATTTAATTTTTTTTGTTGGATCAAGGACTTCAATATCTGATGCACTCATATTTTGAAATTTTTTTTGATAATCTTCTATTTTTCCACATGTGAAGAACAAAGAAATTCATTTTCGATGAAAAACCTATGTTTAATAAAACTTAAAAAACAAATACATAACAAAACCAAAACATATTAAAATTATATTCATTGATAGCTTGTTCTGAGGAATACCATAATCATTTCAAATAAATTTTAAATGAATTCATTTGATCCCCCAAAATCTAAATCAAAAGTGATTTTTTATCAGCATTTTGATAGGTGTAAAGGAGACGCATTTATAGGTATGGTTTAAAACTAGCGAGGTTCTATCCAAGGGGGTTTGATCTAAGGTGATTTGATCAAACCCTCTTCAATTGGAATCCTTAAAATGGAACTTTTTAAGTCTTAAATCATTATATTTTCTAAGAATATGTGATTTCAGCTAAAATTCATTCCTCTCAGGAATTGTAAACCACTATTATGATACACCCTTAACCATGAAACTTTATAAGACAATTCATGAGGTAATTTTTTCAAATTTAACTTATTCACCATCTCAATAGACACCATGTTTTTAGTTGATCCAGAATAAATTATAATCTTCCATACCTTGTTTCTACACTTGCATGTAGTTTTGAAGAGGCTCTTTCTTTGCAAAGGTTCCACCTCCTTGGTTTCCTTCAACACTGTGTTCCTCGTCATTAGCATTTCCCCTTTTTTAGGAACAACTCTTAAACTTGTAGAATTTGTGCTCTCACATTCTTCTTCTTGAACCAATTGTGCTCTCCTATCAATTCTCTTTTCACCACTTGATGAACTACCAACCTTCTCAGGACACTTCCATGAAGGATGACCATATTCATTGCAATGATAACACCTCCCTACAAAGACATTAGAATCTCTTCCACCACTGAATCTACCTCTACCCCTAAATCCTCCTCTAGTATCAACACCTTGCTCCTTACCTCATTTTGCTTATTCTTGTTCTTCCAATGGCTGCTTTGGTGTAGAAATTGTTCCTCTCCCCCTTGCACTAGTAGCACCTCTTCCTCTAACTACTTTATCTTCTCTCCTTTTAAGGTTATCCTCCACCCTAATTGCTAATTGGAAACATTCCTCTATAGAATTTGAATTAGCAACTAAAAGTTCATCTTGTATATTAAATCTCAAACCACCTAGATATCTAGCCACCTTTTCAACCTCATCTTCATCCTTTCTTGATCTTATACTTAATTTGTAAAATTCATCAGTGTAAGACTTTACATCTAGATCTTTTTTTTTCAATCCTTGCAAATTTTTATACATCTAAGCTTCATAATCATTTGGAAGAAATTTACCTTTCAACTTTTGTACCATTTTATCCCATGAAGTAATCCTTGTTCTGCCTTTTTTTCTCCTCTCTACTTGCTTGTAGTCCCACCATACAAGAGCATGTCCTTTTAGCCTTTTTTTTTTTCCACCTTCACCATATGCTCATTTGAAATTTCTTCACTTTCAAAGTAATTATCCATAGCAGAAATCCAATCAAACAATTCCTCTTCATTTAAATTACCACCATAAACAGGAAGATCAAATTTTACCTTATGAGAATCACCTTCCACTGCTTTGAGCATCTTCACCATCCTTTGATCTTCAAGGTCTAATTCCTCATAAACATCTTCATATTCTTCATCGTCTTCCTCTGTTTCACAATTCTCTTCTTTTCTTTGTCCCCAAGGCAGCAAGCCTTTCCAACATAGCATTAGGAGATTCCAGAATCTTAGCATGCTTCTCTTTTAGATCTTGCAACTCTCTAGTAGCACCAACACCTTTCAAAGGCATCTTCTTAAACTTGTATTCTCACCTTCTATCTTCAAACTTGCAAAAATGCAATCAAATCACCAACATGAGACCTTTTCCCTAAGCTCTGATACCACTTTAATGCAATACAAAATGACCAAATGAAAACAAGCTATTATGCCTTTGTTCACAATAACCCTCAACTTTATCAAAACACCCATCAAGAGGCTTCCAACCTTCCAAGTTCAAAAAATGGAGTTATCTTTTGGAGAAGGCCATATAAAGGCCAAAAAAATTCCTGCAAAGACTTTGAACAAGATGTAATGAAACTTTCCAATAGATTCAAAGAAGGTTCCTCACTCCAAAATGGAAACCCACTAACTTGTCCTGCTTTTAGGCTACTAGAATTAGCCCTATTTAACAAAGTAAGTACTTCCAATTCTCTTTTTTTTAACAAAATCTCACTTGACAAAGTTAAAATGTGATGCAAAACCACCAATTCATCCATCAATTCACAAACAACTGACCTCTAACCCACAATTCCACTGAACCCTCCATTTTCTTACAAAATACTAAGGTTTTATTCAAAATCAAAACATTCAAGCTTTCTTGACACAACCAACACATCAAACACTTTGCAAATACTCTGTAAAAACTTAAAAATCCATCTTAGGACTAGTTCCATCAATATTTTGTCAAAACCCTATATTTCCACTCTCATTTCACATGGAAAACACATAATTACACCCTACGGTAACATCCCACAACCTTCAATTTGCTTCACAATCACTCTAAAACATAGAAATACCTACTCTACCATCATATTATGTCATTCCATGGAGACAGATCGAAATAGTAGATGGAATGGTAGATTGCATAATTAAATTCTCAGACAGAGCCTCACTAGCCTATAATAGATAAGTCTAGAAAAAGTAAAGAAATATCCCTACAAGTTAAGTGTTAGACCCCTAAAATGAGTTCAAATGAGTGTTAAAACATAATTCAACATGATACCATGAGTTTCAAACTATAAAAGATTCTGTGCGGGTTGTACAATGCAAAAGAAGATCAAAATATAGTAAAATCTGTTAAGAAATGTTTGAAATTTTATTGGAATTCTTCTCAAAATGATTTAACAACCTCTATTTGATCCTTCTTAAGCATTTAAATACATTTTCCATCCAAGTTATAACTTCCCAACACCCATAGCTACCTTTTAAACTACCATGATTTTTCATATTCTCCTAAAATTGCAATTTGACAATATCTCTTGCCATTGACAACATTACATGTTTTGAGCAATTTTTTCATATTCAAACTCCAATAACTCCCAAACACCTAAATACATTAAAAAAATTTCTTTGAGACCTTATTTAGCATAAAAAATAATTTAACACCGCAAAGACCCCATTACTCATACCTAGTTACATTTTGTTGCATGTCACCAATTCAAACTTTGCATTATGGTTGTAGGTGCTCCTGCACCATATAAGGGCTTGCCTCAGTCAGACCCTCGTTTAGGTGTTTCCACCTCCATAGACATCCAAGAAGGTGAGTATGATAAAGAAAGTGATATAATGATGAACACTAAAGCACTACAAAATAGTAAATATGCTTACTCAACCAAGTAATAGAGGAGAGGAATGGGAAGCTTGCTACCACCTCCACCAAAAGCACTTAAGGATACTAGGGGGAGAAAATGAGATTACTCAAGCCTCTATTGCAATGGTGTGGTCCCAAAATTTCTCTATTGAAGTGATGAAGTGAAGTTTTTGTTGCAATGCAGTGCAAAAGTGTTGCTAGAATGCTAGTGAAGGAAAGCATTGAATGCACAAGAGTGAAGAAGTTGAACTAAATGCTTGGAAGAAGTTGTGTAGAAGCTGAAATGCATGTAGGAGGGAATTTGAAGGGGAGATGAAGAAAATGACCATATTTGGGTTGGTCGGTCGAAGAGGGGGTTACAAGTCGACTACCAATGAGAAATGTGATGCCTTTAGAGGTTCAATCGCAGGAATCTACCAAGGACGTAAGCATGTCGCGTAGATGTCTACATGCTACGTGAGTGTCCCCAACAAAAATTACCCCATCAACACTCAAAACAGGTGCCAGGTGGAATTAAAGTAGTGGGTTTAGGTGTAATTAAGCCTTCAAACTTGGGTTTCAAAAGTGGAGAAGGAAAAAAGGGGAATTTACATAAAGGGTGCAAATTCACTCTTATGCAAGAAGAAACATTGCACTTGTGATTACCAATTTTACTTCATTTGCAAAGTCATTCCCTAATTGAATTTTCCTTGTCTAACACTTTCAATAGCATTTGAAAAAACCTTAAGGTGAGTAAGTGGGTAAGGAAACTCACTGTTAAAATATCCACTTTACTATGCAAGGTTTGAGCTTTATTATGTTGTCACTGCTAAGCCTCATTTTGACTATCACACCTCAAGTGACCGTCGTTCTTCTTACCATAGATTACATTTTCAAATGTCACTAAGAAACATAGTGTGCTTGTTATTGGGTACAATCTTTAGATTGCAAGATTTTGTTATTGGCTACAATGTCTCAATCTTTCTAGTATTGCAACCCTTTTTTTCTGCTAGATTTATCGTTTATTTTTCTATGGAGGCCTACTTTTTGTACCCTAGTCATGATCTTACTAATGCTTTTGTTGGTATTAAAAAAAAACCTTAAATCCTAGGTAAAAAATTTAGCTATCTTGATAGGGTGTGGTATGATCTTCAATTATATCTTAGAGTGTGTGGGAAGCTTGTGTTTGATCATTAAGGTATGTAAACATAATCAGAGAAATGTATCCTATATATCATGTGTCTTGCTTTAATACTTCCCATAATGGTTATTAGTAGATCTTATTATTATAGTTTGTAGTAACCCAAGATTGCATTCAAGTATGCAACAAACTTGATCTGTAGTTTAAGTTGTACAATTCTAAGTAACATTCATAAGGTTTATAAAATCTTGATCACTCTCTAGAATAGCCCATTATACATGCTTGAATGCACTACATAATTGATATAACAGAACCACTCTACATATCAACTAGAGTTATAGGCTCTTTATTGCAGCAAGAGGTAATTGATCTTGGATCATGTGCTATCATTATATTGTAACCTGGTAAAATTCAGTCAACCTAAATGTAGCCAATGATGATTGACACCTAATTGTAATGACAGTGATTAATTTGTACATGAATTATGCTAATATGAGTGCCTCCATTTGTATCACAACATAGGCACATTAAACTTGGGTCACACATGAATGCATCATGTGTTTGTTATAGCACAACTATGCCACATGACTAATAGAGTTATGGATCACATAATTATAGTCACAAGAATTTGTTCCTCAATTGTGCTCTTATGGTGATTACATTACCATTATAGTATAACCCTTTGGACTTATATTGCTCAAATCATTACATTGCTTATTTTCTCTTTTGATGGATGGAAATTAAATGGCACGTTATTTATGTAGGTCATGCTCATATAAGTTCCTTAGTCACTATTACACAATAGTACATTGGAATTTCCTTTCTTGAAACTTTACTTCATTTTTTATTGTTAGGGTTTCTTAGTGATTATTCCATTTCCACATGGCATATTAGAAAAAGAAACAAAGAAAAGAATCATTTTGTTTTTAGTTAACTCCTACTAACATGCTTTTGGAATAAATATTTGACTGCATTACTTCGAGTGTGAAGAATTTTTTTTTCTACTTATAATACATTCATTGAGAGCTATAGTAGAAAGCTTCGTATGCTGAAACCCATCCTGCAAACTTTCTTTAAGCTATATTTAGGAGGCTTCATGGATTTATTAATTATGGTTTTATGATGATTAAATTTTTTATTTAGAAGGGATTAATGTGTGGCATTTTTATGTGCAAGAAGAATAGATTGTGATCCAACATTCATGTATGGATGTTTTAGGAAAACTTGCATTGATATCAGTGACATAACCAAGTTGGAGAGTACTTTCAGCCAGTCTAAAACACTTTTAGGTGTTTTTGCTTGGAAGTAGAACATGAGTGTAGGAATACAAACATCAATGGACAGAGAAAACCATAATTTACTTGTCTAGTTTCTGATTGAATTTAAGGTCATGAATATTGAATAGAGAAAGTTCCTACATTCTAAAGATAAAATATAATTTGTTTTGGTCCACTTGGAGATCCAATTTGAGGTCATGAAGCTATGATAGAGAAAGTTCTTACATTCTAAAGATAAAATCATAAATTTTCTTGGTCCAATTGTAAGGATTTGTCTTTTCAAATTATACTTTTCGACATTTTTCTTGATACAAATTGTCTATGCTTCCACATTTTCATGTATGTCTAGCAAGGCACTTGTAACTACAATATATGACAAAAAATCATTTCTATTATGCTTTGATGGATTTCCCATGATCAAGATTTATATAGATAGGTTTCTTTTTATATTAGGTGGTTAGGTGCTCTATAGTGTTATACAAGTTTAAGATTTTCCTTTTGTTGATTTTTAAAAGAACATTCTTATCTTTTGGCCAATATTTTTGCAACAATCTCTATTTTTTATTTTCTTTTCAATAGCGCTTGATT
Source organism: Sequoia sempervirens (assembly GCA_007258455.2). Classification (NCBI taxonomy): domain Eukaryota; kingdom Viridiplantae; phylum Streptophyta; class Pinopsida; order Cupressales; family Cupressaceae; genus Sequoia; species Sequoia sempervirens. The sequence continues at coordinate 51,891 of VDFB02106148.1, forward strand.
TATAGATTTCAATTATTAGCATCAATGCCATATATTTCTTATATATTTGTTGTCTTTTCAGTAGTGGTTGATTTATAGATTTTAATTATTGGCATCAATGCCATATCTTGCCTATATATTTGTGATTTACACCTTAATTGTAGTGCTAAAAGAGCCATATATTTACACCTTATTAATTTTAAATTGTTTTAGTGGGAAGTCTCACATTCCTTATTTGCCTAAGTAACTTGAGTTTGATACATGTGTATTTGTTTTGGGAAATTTATGGCATTTACCTGTTGGAATCGTGTACCTCAAATTCACTGGTGGACCCCCAACTTGTCATCATCAATTCAGATTACACCAAGTGAGAGTTCAGACCTTTACTGCCATCTTCCAGAGCATCTCATGGAGTGACTGGTAGTTGAGTGATACTTACTACTACTCCCTAGAGGTGTTAGATTGAGTTTGTGATAGTGCAGTGTTACCACTATAGTCCTGTGGTGCTTCCATGTTGACTAATGCATTATACCAATGGTTACTGCTACCCCATAGCGATGGTCGAAGGTATCCTATAGTGGTGTGGTATAGTCATTGCCACACTATGATGGTGTATGAGGCTTGATGTAGTAGAGAGCCAAATACCACAATAACATGATGGGATAGTTTGTGTCTAGTGGTGTAGCATTGGACAGTGGATGATTTGATGTCTTTGGCAGGACAATGAGTTATTGATAGTTAAACAGTTAATAATGCAATGGAATCTACATAGATGGTTTGTGTGGTAATAGTTTACTTATTGATTTTAGTAATTTTATTGTATTCTTTTGTTTCAATCATTTATATATTGGTCTCCTTTTTGTTGGCTTTGAAAGAACTTCCTCATCAAAGCTCTAATTCACACACAAGCAAGAAGGATGCTTTCAATGGTTGAGGAGTTGGGCTTTACACCCTCTAGTTGTATTTTCTTACATATTTGATTTCTTGTTTTATGTGCCTCCAAATAGGTGCACCAAATTTTGAATGGGATTAACATAGATTTATTTAGTGGCAAAAGAGACTAATTCTATATGATTTTTCTTTAGAATTAATCCCAATGTTGATAATGATCAATTTGAGCTTTTCAAAATACACATCATCATTAACTAATAAGTTATTAAAAAAATGTTAGGATGCGCCCTTCCAAGGGACAACACTCTCCAAAATTTCAAAAGAATTGCAATTCTTTAGAAAATTTGGAGAGGTTTGTCCCTTGGAAGGGTGCATCCTAACATTTTCTTATGAACATATTTGTTAATGATGTGTATTTTACAAAGTTGAGATTGATCATTATCAACATTGGGATGAATTATAAAGCAAAATCATATAGAATTAGTCTCTTTTTCCTGCTGATAAATCAATGTTAAGCCCTTACAAGGATCTATTGCAACTATTTGGAGGCACATGAAACAATAAATCAAATATCTAAGTATATTTCAAAAGTCAAATATTAGCATATGGCTTTCTTTGGACATATTAGTGGCAGCAAGATCCATATCTCCCCATTGATACAAGATCTTTAGTCATAAGGTATCGGATAGTCTAGTCCATGATTCAATATTGAAATAACATACTAATAACATGCAAAGCTATTTTTTAGCTTTAATAATAGTTATCATTAGAATTGGGCCATATGTACTTGGAGTATCCCCTACAATAGGATTTTATTAGTCTAGACATAAAAAAAATCCCTTAGATTTTCATGTATGTCTAGTAGGGAACTTGTAACTATAGCATATGACAAAAAAAATCCCTATTGTTATGATTTGATGGATGTCTCTTCAAATATCTGATGTAGTGCACATTATTATTGTGAAAGCCTATTTTTTAGATTGTTTCATTTAGCATCACCAATATTCTCCACAAGAACATTGTCCCTATTTAAAATAATGGAAATGGTTCACATCTCTTAGACCAATTTCTCTTGTGACAATCTTGGAGAAAAAATTAGATGTAGTGTGAAAATAAGAACATACTTGAAGGTTCTTAACAACTCTAATAGTTGTACCAATGGCCATGTTTAACATACGAAATGCAATTGCTAACTTTTCACTATGGTGGCAAATATATGATTTTTTTTCTTCTATTCCACAACATTAAGTAAAATTATTAAATCTAGAAATACCTTGTTGCCTTTATTTTTCAAGCCAATTTCTCCAATTTTGCATAGATTTCCCACATTTTTGGATGTGATCTATCTCCCACAATTTTTTAATTGATTTATCTTTCTATTCTATTTGGACTTACTTTTGTAAACTTGCAATATACTATAATTCACTTTTATTCTTTCTAAATTAAGGCTAAAAGTAAATTTTTTGTTTGTATTGAGGCACAACTTCATTCATGGTAGAAAAGGTAGACCCTATTGCTCATATCAAATGGCACATTGCATATAAAGGAGGAAAGATTCTAGTTGGGTTATTGTTGACTGCATTGAAGGAGAGAGCTTCAAATATGGGACATGATCAACACTCTCCTTCTTGGATTCTACATGTTATAGCTTTCTCTAGGAAGATTTCCCAAGTTGTAGAAGTTTTAAGAGATGAAAGGGGCATGTGCTCGCATTGAAGGGCTTCAAGCATGCATTTCCATCATTACGGAATTTTTTTGGAGAAGTTTCTATCTTGCAGTAATTTTTGTGCAATATTGTAACTTAGATTTTTAGTCTTGTGATTGAAAATAATAATTGTAATACTCTATTTCTAAGCTATAATTAGAACACCTTTCTTTTATTAATAAATTTCATTGATTTTTCCTTCTCAATGGTTGTCTTATTGTGTGCAATTGATGATTGATGTGTATTTCTGTGTTTTATGCTTAAATCCTCAAATATCAATCAATTAAAATGACTAACTATACTTCTAATTGACATCAATTAATAATTAAATTGATTAAATATACTACCAATTTATAGAAATCAATGAACAGTGAATAAAAATGACTAAAGAAGTGACCAGTTAACAACAATCAATGACTAAATATATCAATGAATAAAAAAATGACTAAATAAGTGACCAGATTATATCAATCAATGTTTAAATCAAAAACTAAATAATGACCAATTAAATATATCAATGAATAAAAAATGACTAAATAAGTGACTAGATTACAATAATCAATGACTAAATATATCAATGGAAAAAATAACTAAATAAGTGACTAGATTACAATAATGAATGACTAAATCAACAACTAAATATACTACAAAATCAATCAATCAAAATAACCAATAAATGACTAAAAATGTTTTAGTCATCAATCTAGTCATGTTATATATGACTTGCAATAAATTACTAATGGGCATGTGACCAAGTTCAGTCATTTATAAGTAGTTTTTAATAGTTTTTTCAGTAGTTTATTGCTATTTTGTACTAGTGTAAGAAAATATCAAAGACAAATAGTCGTGGTGTTATCTATATCTCTTGGCATTTAATTTAGCTAAGGTGATTTATGATGTTGATGTCCATGATAGGAAGGATACATCCTAGAACATGTTGATCAGGTGTTTTGATTAGGATGAGGTGTGTGGTAAGTCGTTAATACAAACCCAACTGAGTCATTTACCTATGGTCTAGACATTAGATTTTGGCACTTAGGTTTTCACTTTATGACTTATGATACTTGTTTTCTATTTTTTTTGCCAAAGTTTGAAGATGATGAATGATTTATTATGGGTGAAGGTTTATTGCAAGTGAAAGAAAAATGGGCTAGGCAGTTTTGGATTTTTTGTAATATTTCAATGTTTTTGGTATTTTTTAAAATGTTTTGAGTATGTTTAGGTCTTTTTGAAAGTTTATATGAATGTTTATGTTTTTGGTTATTTGAGGTTGTTTAGGGTTTTCTCTAAGATGATTGATGTTGTTTAGGTCTTTTGAATGTTTTCTAATGCTTTTTTGTTTTCAATTTTCAAATGTTTTCTTGTTTTCTAATATCTGAATGTTTAGGGGTTTTCTAAGATATTTGAATGTTTAAGGCTTTTCATATATTTTGATGTTTAGGGATTTTCAAAGTTTTGACCAAGAAACTAACCTAAAAGATCTATCCTAGGGGCCTCGAGGGTTGATAAAAAATTAGCATTTCCTATGTTATACATGCAAAGACCATGTAGTTCAACTAACTTGACTTATTGACAATAAGATAGGAACAGTTGATGGATTTCCAGTTTATTATGATGGACACTTAACAAACTGACCTAGGGTATGTCGAGGGCACATCAATGATGGCCTTTCCTATGTTCAAGCTCAGAGACTCGTAGTTCGACATGGTTCTATTTTTAGATTTTTGATGTTTGACCTTTTTAGGGATTTTTGATGTTTTTTGGATATTTTGGATTTTGATTAGATTTTATGAATATTTTTGGGATTTTCGATAACCTTAAGATATACAAGAACTCGATCTGATCCAGAACGAATTTCCCCCTAGTGTAATATGATAGACTACCTTGATATAGGAAGGACAAACTGACTTGTGGAATACGCCAAGTAGTACTATGGGGATATGATACTTCACAATATAAAGCTATGATGCAGACATGGATGGGTGATGGAATACATAGGATGCATGATGCAATAGATGGAATGATAGGATAAAGAGCCTAGGTAGATGGAGGTCATTTACTTATGCAAGGCAGTTGTTTGCTAGGTTTTCACCAAGGTGCTTTTCTAAAGCACCACCAAAGTGGTTTTCACTAGAGGACGATTATTTTTATTTACTTTTTCAATACCATTTCCTTTTTTTTTTGGATTTTTTTGTATTTTTAGATTTATACCCTTCAAGACTAGGCATAAAACTTTTTGAGATGCAAGTTGTTCGTTGGTTCTTGCAAGGGTTCACCTTCAGGTGTTGACAATTGATATGCTTCTGATCCATAACTTGTTGTGACAACAAAGGGACCTAACTAGTTAGGATCAAAATTTCCTTTACTATCCTGATTTGGAAGATTCTTCTAATTATGCTTTAGGACAAGATCCCCTACTTGGAAACACTGATTCTCGATCTTCTTGTTATAACTTTATTTTAGTCAGTTTTGATATACTTGCAAGTGATTAAGAGCATCAAGATGATGGTCATCCAATAATTCTAGCTTGTTCAGATAGGATACTTTGTATTCCTCATTAGTGATTAAGTTCTATAGTGACACTTGTAGTGATGGAAGCTCAACCTCAATAGGTAGGATGGATTCTAATTTGTAGACTAGGGAGAGGAGGGTTGCACCTATAGGAGTGCAAATACTTGTTCGATGGGCCCAAAGAGTGAGATTTAATTGTAGATGCCAGTCAGGGCTAGCTTCATTTACCGTTTTGTTTAGGATTTTCAGAATGATCTTGTCTATAGCCTCAACTTGACTGTTTCCCTGGGGGTAAATATGGGGTAGAAAATTGGTGTTGGATGTTGAATCTTTGGAATAGCTCTTTTACATCCTAATTCTTGAAGGGTATTTCTTTGTTTGAGATAAGGGTTTGCAGAACACCATAGTGGTAGATTAGGTAATTCAGGATAAACTTGGCAATTTGTTTCCCCATTATGTGGGTCATAGGAATGGCTTCCACCCACTTGGTAAAGTACTCAGTGGCCGTTATGATAAACTTGTGGCCACTAGATGAGGTTGGGGTAACCCTTCCTATGAGGTCAAGCCCCCACTATGAGAAAGGCCAAGGTGTGACCATTGGTTGAAACTCCTGAGTTGGAGCATGAATCAGATCTCAATGTTGTTGACATTGGACACACTTATACACATACTAATGGGCTTCTTTTTCCATGGTTGACCAATAGTACACCGTCGTCAATAGTTTACTATCTAAAGTCATATCGCTAGAAAGGGAACCACATATTCCATCATGTACTTCTGTTAAAGCGGTGAAGGCTTCCTCTTGGTTAAGAAATCATATAAATTTCCCTTCGATGCTACAATGGTATAGGGTATCACCTAGGATCACAAATCGGGATGCCTTTCTAACAAAGGTCTTTTCAAGGTTGGAGGTGATATCAGATGGGAGGGTTCCTCTACTTAGGTAGGTGAATATGTCATGATACCATGGGGATCTAGGACCAATAATGACATGCAAAACTCAAATTCCAATATTTTGAAATTTGGTATGAGAATTTGTTCTACTACGAATTCACATTGCAAGACATTGTGCAGCATGTCTAACAATGATCCCATCATTGCCATAACATCTATTGCTCAATTATTCATGTGGGGAATTTTCTCAAAAGTTATATCAATTAAAAGTCCCTTGACATTTTCTACCATCTTTTTGTAAGGAGTAAGCTTATGGTCAAGATTAGTTTGGTAGTCATCATTGACTTGATTGATAACTAGCTATTAGTCTCCATATACTTTCATCTCTTGTATATATCATTGAACTACTATCCTTAGATCTGTGATTAGGGATTTGTACTCTGCAATGTTGTTAGTACATGGAAATGATAGCCTATATGACTTCAGAATGCAATCACCTTGAGAGGTGATGAAAGGAATAATATCCCCTTATCCATGTTCAGTAAATGGTCCATCAAAGTATATCTTCTACTGTTTTGTTGTATTGATAAGAAATATTGATTCATCTAGGAATTTAGATATCAATGGATTCTCTACATTGATAGGTGGCTTTGCTAGTTGGTCAGAAATCACTTGTACTTTGATTGCCTTGCACTCCACATATTCTATGTAAAATTTAGTTAATTATATCATTACCCATTTGGCCATCTACCCAATGAGAGTTGCTTTAGATAGCAGGTATTTCAAGGGGTCAATCTTTGCAATGAGTTTGATTTGATGTGATAACATGTAGTGTCTTAACTTTTGTGAAGCGAAAACTAATACTAAGCATGCTTTATCAATGGATGAATATTTCATTTCATTGCCCACCAATGTCCTACTGATGTAGTAGATATCCCTTTCTTTTATGTTTTCATCATGTTGTGCTAAAAGAGCACCTGGTGAGTTGTTGATATTTCTAAGATACACAAGGTCAATGGTTTGTTCGATGTCAAAAAAATAAGCATTGGAGGTGTTAATAGATAGTCCTTGATCTATTGGAAAGCTTCTTCACACTTCTCATCCCACTTGTATGTTATTCCTTTATGGAGAAGATGTGAGAAATGGTGGATTTTGTTTGATAATTATGCTATGAATCTCTTGATGGACTACAATCTTCCTTGTAACCCTCTCATCTTCTTCAATTTTTATGGTGGTTCCATGTTTAGGATAGCTTTTACCTTTGTTGGATCAATTTATATCCCTCTCTATGATATGATATAGCTAAGAAGTTTCCCTAATGTAACCGTAAAGACACACTTTTTTGGATTCAGTCGTACCTTGTACTCTTCAAGTCTATCAAAGATGGGTCCCAAGAATTGTATGTGATCATTTCTTTCCTTTGACTTTTCCAAAATATCATCCACATAGTCTCCAACTATTTTTTGGATCATGCCATGAAAGATGAGGGTCATTTCTCTTTGATAGGTTGCTCCTATATTATTTAGCCCAAATGGCACCACATTCCAGCAATACATCCCCCATGGACAAGTGAATGCAATTTTTTGTTGATCCTCATTGGTGATCTTGATTTGATTATAGCCTAAAAAACCATCCATAAGTTATAGCATTTCATACCCAACTATTAAATCCATTATGATGTTGATGTTTGGAAGAGGGAAATCATCCTTCGAGCATGCTTTACTCAAGTAGTGAAGATTTTGATTCCCCCAGTGGGTTTGGAGGCTGGTACCAAGTTTGAAACTCACTTAGGATAATCTACGGGTCAAATAAATCCAACGTCAAGAAGCTTTTGTATCTCCTGTTTCACCAAGAGTGTTATCTAAGGGTACATTTTCCTTAACTTTTTCTTCATTGGTTTGGCTTTAGGATAGACTACTAGATGATGCACAACTACATCTAGATCAAGCCTTGTCATATCTGTATATGACCATGCAAAGTTAGCTCTTTACTCTTTCAAGAATTCTTCTAGGTACAAGAGTGCTCAAGAACCTTTGGTATGCTAGTAATATTATTGTTAGTAAATCACATGAGAGAAATATAGCTTGATAGATTACTCAATATTTTTATTGAGAGAGATTACAAGAGATTCCAAGAGATAAAATTAAAAGATAGAAGTAGCAGAGAAGATGAAGATAATAGTGGTTTGCACAAGTTGTTAGTATCTCAACTAGGTCACTTACCAAGATTGGCCATCAAGAGGGAGGTGGAAAAAGCTCACAAACCTAGTTTTTATATGGCTAATTGCTAGTGGAATTGTATGAATCATGTCAATGTTCGTATATTGTGGTAACATCAGGGAACAAAAAACTTATAAATGTAAATGACATGTAAAACATATGTGAGATAAACATAAAACATATATTAGTTTAAACATAAAATTTTACACACAAAAACATAAGAAACAACTTGAAATTGAGGAAAGGGAAGACTAAGGCAAGAGAAAAATAAGAAGACTAGAAGTATACTAAGGATTATGAACACTAAATAAAGTTCAAAACATAATATAACAATTTCAAAGCTATTTAATTTCAAACATTAATTAGTCATACCACTCACTCCCACTTAGTTCTTTATTTTGAAAAAAAATGTCATCCTCTTGGTCACTCTCACTTGGTTCTCCAATATCAAAAGAGGTTTTCCCACTCATAGCTTCTAGGGTTTCCACATTCTAGAATCTAGTAGTATATTTGATGACATCTTCTAGAGGCATTTATCATAGGTATATGGGGATGGGGTTGATTCCACTAGTTGGTTGTCTACTTCTAATACTATGTTTATAATTTAAAGTCATGTTGGGATCTTTTAGGATCATATCCCTCTTTATATTTGTGTATTTTGTCATCATGGTGTATGAATGGTGGAGATCAAGGCATGTACAAATGATTCTCAAAGGAAACAACAATTGACTCTAATTGGTGGGTTACATGATACCTTTGTGTCTATACTTCCATACCCATTTTATAACTCTTATTAAAATGCGATGATAAAAAACCCTTATGTGAATGCCTTCCACCCTTTGATTTCAATTTCTACAAGAGTGGTCAAGAGAACTATTGTAGGTAAGGATTTTCACCTAGGCATTCCTTGCATGGTCAAAAAATACAAAGGGTTTGATTTACAAATTTTCTGCTTGTGTCCTTTTATCCCTAATTTGCATGAATGAATTTCTAAGGATTGGAATCCTATGGTTGAGGGAAAGATGGAGATTTACCCTTGTACTAGAGGCTTTTCTTGCTATGTTTTGTTTCTCCTGGTGATAGATTGACTGTGTTAACTATCAAAGATTGGCTATGGGATTTATATCAACTTTCAATTATTTCTTGGTCTCCCTCTTTCAACCCATTAAAAGAGCATATTGAAATAATTCATATTTAGGTGAGATTGTCTTATCTACCTTTATAGTTTTGGGTTAAATCAACCTATGAGGCCATTGGAAACACTTTGGGTTGATGTCTAAAGATGGACTTGGCTTACATGAACTTTACTTACACCTCTTTTGCACATATTCTAGTGGAGGTTAATTTATCAAAATTCTTATTATGTGAAGTTTTTTTATAGGTTAATGTCTGATCTTGGTCTTAGGTGGTTGATTATGGGGGCATTCCCTTTCAATGTGTACAATATTTCTTCATCATTGGATACTTGAAGCTGAATTTGTGTCGTGGTATCAATAAGCAATCCTCCTCAACATGGTGAAAAAGTGCTCTTTCCAACCATCTTGCAATGTTTTTAGAAGATTTGATAGTTGATTCATGGGACTCAGAGTTGCTCTCTTCCATTCTAGCAAATTTACCCTCTAAACATGGAGAGGCCCTATCAAATCCTATTGCTAATGTTCTTGACACTCAACAATCTATTGCTACTAGTCATATTCATCCTTTTCCTTTAGATCACTGGCTGATTGTTCTTGATATGAAATTTTTTTGGTCGACAAATCCACATAATTCCTTAGATTGTGTAGTGCCCTTAAATGGGCTCTTTTTGGAGGCATCCCCTCCCTCTTTTCCTGGATCTACATATTTGGAATGCAACACTTTGTGAACAATTGTTCAAAAATAAAAGATCTTTTCAAAATGGTATCTGAACCTCACACCAAGTCTAGGGATGTGAGGGTGCATTGGTTTGGATGAGCATTGTTTAATCTTGACCTCTTTAATTTCTTTTAGTTTTAAACAACTTGAAAAGTTTTGTTGTGTGTGACTATTATTCGACTATGCTTTGTAATAGAATTTGGACCCTATCAAAAAACCTACTTTAATAAAAAAATATTACACTCGTCAGATAAAGAACATAAAAAACATTAAAAAACATATTTTGTAATCAGAAATTGTAGACTTCTTTTAAGGTTTACTATATTCTGATTCTTTCATCGTTCGGTTTGCGATTTCCATTAATAAATTTTCTTTTTGAAGTATCCAACCTTTTTCTTCTTCCAGCAGGTTGTAAGCAAGGTTTTATTAAGATAGCTCAAAAAGGAGGGTATTTCAGCAATTTAGAGCTATTGCATGCTGCACTTGCCTAATAGTAACTATACTTACACAATCTTCAAACTGTGCTCTAGACAATCGTCTTCTTTCTCTTCCTTTCCTTACGGTTGCAACCAACTCTTCAAACTTTCTCGAATCCTTTTATTTTCCATCTTGATGATCTTTATGCCTTGAATTTGCATTGCCTTTTGAAAACCTTGCTTGAATGCCATCCTTTCACTTGCGAATATTTAAACAAGTTCTTGATCATACTTTAACATCCATCCAAGAACTGCCTTTGTGGCTCTAATCATGCAAACCTTTACCTTTGTATCCCATTCTTTCCATGATCTTTAAACCAACATTCATTTCATTGCCATTGCATCTAACAATATTATCATTTTGACAATTTTTATCACAAACTTCTTCAGCAAAAACACATTTATCAAATGAAAAATTCAAGTCATCTATACTACATGCAACATCATGAACCAATTTTGACTCAAACATTCATTCACTTTTGTAATTTCTTTCATCTGCACACTATTTGCTTCTTCTAATTTCTTTAATTTCTCTTCTAAGTCATCAACCAATTTCACTCTTTGTTCCAGTTCTTCATTCTTTTTTTTTATCTCCTCAAACAATTTTAACTTTTCCTCTAACTCTTCATTCCTCTTTTTAACCTCATCAAATAATTTTAACTTTTCCTCTAACTTTTCACTTTTATCTTTAACTTCCTCCAATTCCCTTTCAAGATTATAGTTTTCATCTAAAAGTTTACACTTTTCTCTCTGCATCTCTTTATTAATTTCAAAATAGAATCTATTATTCTTTTTAACAATATCCAATTATTCTTTAAGCTTTGTTAATTCTTCTTCCAAAAAATTGTTTTCAACCACTAAATTTTCATTCTCTTTTTTAACCCTTTTTCCAATTTTTCCCATTGAAACAAATAATTGAACTCACCTTAATTTTGCAATCTTCACCTGCCTTCACTCTTCCACAATTTCGTTCAACAAGTTGTAACCTTTTGAAACCCTTGTTGCAATATTTCTTCAAACTTCACAAATCATCACTTTCAACAACTTTTTGACACATGTTATCTCACAATTTCTTTTTCTTTAAACATAACTTATGTAATCTAAAAATTTCAACAAAAATATACCAAACCCTAACTAGGGCAACACAAATTTACTATGACAATCCTCTCTCTAAAAATCTTTTCATAAATTCTCAAGCCAATGCTACCATTACCTCTATTTGAATAACACCTTTCACAATGGTTCTGCTACACCGATTCCCTCTTATTGGACAGATTCGTGTACCTTCACTCTTCAATTTTCTCTTACAAATCTGAATGTTTGTCTTCTAAAAATTTCTTTAAAAAATGATGAACACAAATTAAAGCAACAATTTTATTTTACCTTCTTTGAATGCTGACAGCCTGTTTTTAATCTCCGATTTAAGAAACTCTTGTGCTTTCCTCAAATAACATCCCCGGCAATGCTGATTGACTGTAGCCTTTAATTCTCCTATTTTCTTTACAAAGTCTTCATTAGCTGCTGCAATCAACAACTCTTCAAACAACAACAGCATAACCTAACGGCTCTTTGTGCTTCGGTTTGCAGCTACATTAATGGCAATGGTGGCATCCTTTAGCGAACAACAACCAATATATGCCATGATCTTCAAATACCTTATAGCTATTTCCTTAGCATCTGCTCTTCCTTTGGACAGACTATGGGCTTCTAAAAGCTCCTACACTCCACTTAACAACACTTTTACGTTTTTGGCTTTTGCGATCTTCAAATCTCCTCAACTCCTCTATAACGTGCGATACCACTTGAAGGGTGGATGGATACAGATCAACACTAATAAGCAAATACAAATTCAGCAATTCATAAATAAACACACACACAAATAAACATGAGCTATTGCTCACAATGCTTGTATTGAATTGCTTGTCCAAAAATGGTTTACATCTGCCTCTTATATAGAGGACTTGGGATACATATAGATAATTCTAGAAACTACAAAATACAGTCTAGAAATTACAAAGGACTCTTCTAGAACTTAGGCCAGCCTGTCTATCTTCTAGAACAATCTCTAACTTAGCTAGAAACTATCTAACCCTTTCTACAAACTTCTTATTTGATTTGTCTTTTTCCAATTTAATATTTGTCTTATTTATATTCCCAATGAGTGGGAGAAATTATATTCCAACATCAAAGTAATTATCTTTTTTCTTTTGCACATTGCACTTTAGAACTCTTCTCCCTGTGCTGGTAATTGCATTGAAATATAAAATGAACGTGGCTCTAAGCAAGTTGTCTAAATAGGACACCTTTTAATCGAATCATGAATTGGGAGAGAAAAGATAACGTTCACCAAAAGCAATGTTCTGAGAAGTTGGATCTGTGAAAAAAATATCATACTTAATGTTTCTAAATTGTTAAACATTACAAAAGAATACATGGCACTAAACTCCTCCAACAAGTGGATAACTAGCGCGTATGCATTAAACAAAGAAAGATAAAAGCTGATTAAAGATAAAACTCATGATTTTATAAGAATCAAATTGCATTAAACAAATGCTGCAGGGTGCAGTTCACCAAAACCAAACCTCTGAGTAGTTGGATGTATGAAAAAAAAAAATCATCATAATTTAATGTTTATAAATTGTAAAACTTTATAAGAAAATAAATGGCACTCAACTCCTCCGACAACTGGATAACTACCGCACATGCATTAAACAATCAAAGATAAAAGTCATGATTTATAACAAACAAATTGCACTAGCAGGCTGCAGGCTGAAGCTCTTCGGGCCTGTCTATTACTCGTAAAATTTAAAAGTAGAATGCAAATGTTTACAGAAACTATATTTATACAGTTATTAGTGTGTTTTTTTCTTTTTTCTATTTTAACCTATTTCAATATCATGCATAGTTTTGGTTAAAAGTGTGTTCCTCCACTTTTACCTATTATAAACATAATTATTTACAATTCAAATTTTAAATTTAAGTTTATAGTAAATATTCTGACAGCTGTTTTACTTATAAATAATTACAGTCCAATCAGAACATAAATAATTTATAAACCTTTCTGTACATATATAGCAACCACAATGACAGTCCAATAAAGAATTGCTTGTATAGCAACTATAAGACTAATAGCCAAGTCACAGTACACTAAAAATTATGCAAATAATGTGCTCCTACACAGCTTAGTGTAACAATAACTACTGTAAACCACCAACCAGATCAACATTAGTAGCTTGTACAGCCAGTACAGCATGTACTAACAACTATAAGGGTGGTTTTAGTGAGAGGATCCATGCAAATATCAAACTCACCAGTGAAAAGCATTTGATTTATTTTGTTCAAAATTTTCACACTAAATCAAGCAATTTTTTTTGCACAAAAATAAATACACAGTAGTGTTCAACTTGAAACAGACTAACTATCAATCCATACACAGTAGTGTTTTAACTTGAAACAGACTATCAATAAATACACGGTAGCATTCAACTTGAAACAGACAATCAATCCATACACAATAGTGCTTTAACTTGGAACAGACTATTCTTTTACGTTTCACTATCTAGTATAATAATTGAAAGTCCATAGGGAAGTAGAATGGAGTGGATTTTCATTTGTAATATTATTGAATGTCAAATTTCATGCTCAGTGGCAATTGCATCATGGCCTGCACCTTATACTAAAATAATCATATGCAGTACAAATGCTTTACAAAAGGCTCATAAATAACAGCTATTTGACAAGGTCTAATATTTAAGATAGTACTTAGTGTTTAAATTGAAGTTGTTTGATCTAAAAATCAATGTTTAAATAAAAGTACTAAATCATGACAGATGAAAAAGAATATTTAATTATATGGTACATGTAAGTTTATTTAGTTTATTAAACATCATCCTGTAGACAAATGATAATCCTGTTGACTGGTATGGTTCCAAATAAATATAGGAACATTCTCAACAAGGAGCGTCCAGCTATTATTCTGTACCATATCACTAACTGAAAATTTGTGACACTTAATTTAAAACATATTAATAAAGAATTGAATAGCTTTGAAAATACCTGCAAAGAAAAGTGTAATTGGCCTTCCATTTCGTGCCAAAGATAATAAATATTTAGTACCTTGCACCATTCTAATGTGGTGCAATTAAATAACCACTTAGATTTATTATCCTAAACAATTTTCAAATAGTTTTCTTCTGTTGAATGAAAACAATTAATTATGAACATTTATCTTCATAGGATTAGAAATATGTTGAGAAAAATCCCTAATTATTAAACAAAATAAAAACTGGCATAGGTATAGTCCATACCCAAGATGGATGAATATTTGGTGATTGTCCTATTCTAGCCTCTCGGTATTAATCACATCCCAAAAAATATCTATATCTAAAACAACAATCAGCAAACTCATGAATCTACTGTCAAATCTGCTCCTGAAGCAAGAACAAACCCTTATCATTCTTGCACATCCGCCCAAAGACAACACAATTGAATGCAAACAACATAACCAGCTGTTGCAATGTAAGTATAGAAATAATGATTTATTTAGCCACCACAAATATCAGCAACCTGCAAAGAGGCTTTCACCATAGACAAATGATAATCTTCTTTCATGTGTCGAAAGCATTCAATGTGTGATCAATCCATGAAAATGCATCTATAAACCTAACTCGTAGCTCGCAAAAGACCCTGCAGCTATTCAAGTATCTATAACTATATGCCAATATCTGGTTAAAAAAGCATAATACAGTTGCACACACTGTGGACATAATAATTTCTTCAATTTCAGAGTCTTCGGAAGAAAATCTCCCTTATGTTACTTACATTTGCTTTGTTTTCGATATGCACGCATCCTTCGAGTAACCATGTGCATAGCCTAAGACGGTTGTGTAGTTTCTTAATCTTGTACTCCATGAGTTATCCATCATGTAGGACATATGCATTCTTATTCATATGCATGCAGACAAAAAGTTGGCATAGGTATCTGTATCATGACATTTTACATTCTCTAGGCAGTAAATGTGTTCTCTGGCTTTGGATTGGGTGTTCTATATGACCTATGATGAATTGAATGCCTGGTTGTAACAAGTGCAGAAAATAACATTTTGAAAGAGGGTGTTTAATAGATGAATTATGCATGTCATTGCTCAAACACTTATCCTATAATTCTAAAATACAAACAATGATAGCGAACCGTAACTAAAGAAAGTTAATTTAGAATTATGTTAAATGCATGAGTAAATTTCAGGTTCCTTTGCTGGATTAACAAAAGCATGTAAATCATCTTTATTTCAAAGGCAGCAATCTTCGGAGATCTTGGTAGCAAAATTAAAAAGGATAGAAGAGGAAATTAGCGCTTACAACTTAAACATACCCTTTGTGTAAGAAAATCCTAGCTATTTGTCACTGAGTACTCCTTACACTTGCTTACTACTCATCGAGACTTAAAAGACAGACCTAAAGATGTCTTAATAGAGTAGATTAGTTTACACAAGCAATTAAAGATGTGAAACCAATTAACATCCTAAAGATAAAATCCAATTAAACTTTTCTAACTTCACTTGCAACTTCGAAACAACATGCATAACCCTCAAAAAAATAAATTAGGCATGAGCTCTCATATAATTAAATAGCATTGTGTATTACTATTTAAATTATGCATATTAGTATAACCTGGCTACACTAATCTATTAAGGAATATGGACAATGATATTTCAATGACGATATTGATAATTTTTCTATTTGTAAAGATATTCATTAGTAACTATTTCACTAGAAAATAGGGAAAAAGAACAAAAGATATTCATGTCAATCTAGAATAGAGAACTACAAATGCACATAAGATCCCACTACTTTGACTACAATTTCAAAAAAGATAGTTTAAATACTCAAGAAATTTGAATTACTGCACATTTAAGCACCCATAGTTACTCAACAAAATATTTTATATGTTATAATGAAAAGCACTTCATAAATATTTTAAGAATATTTTACATCTACTATAATAGTAAATTAAATTAGAGAAAAATAGCAAATGTATTTCTAGAGATTTATTTCACTATCTCCTAAAATTGTTAGTTAACCATAGAGACTTCTAGATAATCAAAAAAATATTTGCAAAACATTATTATATTTAGATGTTAATAATTGTCTTCATTAACCTCTCATTATTTGACATACACAACTTGATCACCCTGGAATACAAGATACATAATCTTGTACAAAAATGAAAAATTTATCATTTTTCATACGAGAAACATGTATATCACTAGCTAGTATGACCTAAATCTTTTGTTTAGGTGACATTGTTATAATATATGCTATTAGAGAACATATTTTTATTAAAAAAGATTTGTGACAACATCTTTATTGAGGTAATGAGTTCATTGAAGTTCTACAAGACTATCAATCACATCAAGGTAAGGTAAAGAAAATAAATCTACATTAAAATTGTTTCTAAGGATTCACATTCATTTATATTTTGTATTTATTCATGCCTAGAAGGAAGCCAATACTCTCAAGAATTTTATCCTACTTGGTCCCTATAGATAGGTATGGAAAGCATCTAATTTCATTTGTTTGCTTAGCCATTTCTTTGCACATGGTAACATAACCACAAAAGATGATTTTTTTTTTTTCTATTAGAAATCCTTAATTTATCATCCACATCCATAATTTGTCCTCTACATTTTTATATTTGACAAATTTTCTAAAATATTATTTTAGATTAATGGAACGGACCCATAACAACTAAATTCAAGGGCCATAAACCTTTGCAATGTCAATAAATTCCTATTACACTATAAAGAAATCTAACAAAAAATAAAATACTATATATCATGTGTGTATCTATTATTTATTTGATCACCTCTAGCATAATTTGCACTCATTTCCAAATACCCATGTTGAATAAACATAGAGAATTTTGGTAAATAACCTCAAGATCAATAGTTTGGAAAAATATTAGAAATTATGAATGATTGAGCAACATGAATCTGAACATCATAAATTTGGCCATGTTGAATTATACTCTCCCATGTAGCCCTTATTATCATACCACTTTTTCTAAATAATTCCATCTACTACATGAATGAATGTATATTATACACCACATAAGACCATGTAACACCTTTTGATTTGTCATTATAGAAATTGATATTGTCAAAAATCACACATCGAACTATTAACTAATGGAAATTGACCTTTAATGTAATGTGAAAATATAACACTTTTAAATGATGCATGTGAGTTATGGGAAAATGGAAATAAGCACTAAAATTGATTACTCATAGTTCTTAGTAGACCATATCGAACTAGACATTGTCAGTTAACTCCCTTTCCAACTCAAGAAACAATCACCCTAAAGACATGTAAAATCATCCCAACCAATCACATAGTTACATAAACTATATACCTAGACCAATGATTTCTATGTTGAAGCCCATCATTATTAAGTTTGTGTAAAAACCCTTTTCTTACATTAAGTCATACAAATGCAAACTATATAAATACATAAATGAATTTTCCACATACTCCACCCTAGACCACATGGTACTTTATTTTTTGAAATGAGATAAACCAACAAGAGTTCTCCACACACTAACATGCCAACCAAAATGGTAAACACAAGTCACATTAACCATTCGTTGAAAGTGGCCATATAGGTATTCATTTCAACTATTAGTTTCATCAAATATCTTGTAGATCAAACAACTCAATTTAATTGACTTAAGATCAATGTTAAGGGGTTAAAATCAATGAGAAAAAATGTGGTCAACTACATTTCATGATTTATTCATTGAGCAATTGGATCCATATTGATATTTTTGTTCACTCTATATATTATTATTTCTCAATTATTA
Organism: Sequoia sempervirens; assembly: GCA_007258455.2. NCBI lineage: Eukaryota > Viridiplantae > Streptophyta > Pinopsida > Cupressales > Cupressaceae > Sequoia > Sequoia sempervirens. Next base: position 70,279 of record VDFB02106148.1, read on the forward strand.
CATCTTGCAATAATGATGGGGATGTCTATATATTGTAACCTTTTCTATCATTGAAACCTTCTTTGGTTCTTCATCATTTTCTACCAGTAGTTTTTTGACTCATGAAGGGAATAACTTGTTTCCTCTTTTTTCCCTACATATTGATTGCCTTATTGATTATTTAATTTATTTATTCAATCCTTTGTAGATTCAAAAAATTTCTCTTCCTTAACCTTCTTTTAGACTTCATTTTGTGTAAAATCTTATAGCCTAGCTTTTATCCTCATTTACTAAAGCTTAATTAACTTCTTTTGCACAATCACTTTTTACTATTCCCAATGATTCTATCTAAGAAAGATAAACCCATTCATATCCAAATCATAAAACTTTGAATATATAACATATTTATCAATTAACAAATTAAAATCTTCAAATATTTGAACATCATTACCCACTATTTCACTATAGATGATGTGATTTTCTTGCACCTTTAATTTAAAGGTTAATTCTATATTACTAAAGTAATAATTTCTACAAGGGTTTCAGTTCAACATCAAAAATTTCCTTGTGAAGGAATCCATGAAATTAAAAGATCCAAAATTAATTCATCTCCAATTCCATCAAAATTAGGGGGCCACAATAAAACTAGGTTTTCTAAACTTTACCACCTACCCAACTTAGATGATATTATTTTGTAATATATTTGGATTCAAATATTAAAATATTAAAAATCAACATTTTATCAATTTTGGGTATCATTCAAAAAATATAAATATATTTTATTTTTTTTAATTCATAGCTTATAAAGTGAGTTTATGAAAAATAATAAAAATAAAAATAAGTTACACAATATTAAAGATAAAATGTATAATTTGGACTATAGCTTCCTTAACTAACCCTTTGACCTCATTAAAAATATGTAAAAAGAATCATAATCATTTGAAATATACAATGAATCTTCAAAAGTTAGGGTTTCATCCTCAATTTTATTAAAAAAATAGCTTTGATATCACTTGATAAGATTCACACATATAATAATAAAAATAATTTTGTGGTACCAGAATCCCAATGAAGTCCTAATTCTTACCTTTATATAATTAATTTCACAAGTTTTTCATTCTTACCTTTATATAATTAATTTCACAAGTTTTTCATGTGACCTAATATACGTAACTAAATGTATGTGTGCCACAATTAAAAATCTCCATCCATAAAAATATATTATAATAGCATATCCCTAGGTACATATCATAAGAAATATTCTACTAGCAATAGGGCTCACTTGAATCAATTTTTTTTATAAATTCATTAGACATAAAAATACACACAACTCAAAAGTGAAATCCTAAGGGAAGGACACAAATCCTTGATTATGATTTTTTAAATACTTTATAAATATTTATGGATATAAAATAACATACATAAGCATATTTATGATATCTCAAATTAGATGTCAATAATTGATTTATTTTTGGATATACATATCTTTCAAGTGTATTAAGAATCTATAGAAAATACTTTTTGAGACCATATCGAGCAATGAAAATAATTGGGAAAAGGAATTGTGTAAGAAAGTATGAACACATGATATATGTTTAGACAAAAAATGCACACAAGAATATGAGATAGAAAATCCAAAATATACACTAAGTGAAAGATGTGTATCAAATCAATTATTTTATAGATCCATCTTTACAATAATATCCTATTCTCTATATCAAAAGGAAATTTTGATTTAACTATCTTTTTTGATAAAAAAAATTGTATTCTCTAACAACTTCCTCCATCCCATATTGATAATATAGATATTACTCAACATGATCATGTATATGTGCCTACTATCAAACATGTGTATTTTCTTAGTATTACTATTAAATAAGGCAACAAATAAATTGTATATCATTCCTTTGAATCAAGTAGATTATTTTGAAATAGTTATCAATTAAAAAAGCTCACATCCTATTTACATCCATCACTTAGGTCCATAAAAAATGATTCAAAATTACATGGGCTAACAAACTTATATAAATTGACAGGAAAGTAAAAGTATTCATAATCCATTAAATAAATTTTATTCAAAATATTAGCCTGATTTGATAGATCAAGGTCAAATTTGAATGAATCATTCTTAGAAGATCCAAAATTACCTACCTAACTATCAAGTTGATCCAAGAAAATATTATCACCAAGAATATAAAAATAAATAAAAATACATAAGACTTAAGCATACAAATTCAACGAGTTATATTATGTTAATCAAAATATTCTTTCAAATAACTCATAGAATCTTCCACATTTAAACTCAATATGGAATCAGTTTATATTATCCCATAGGCTATCCTAATTGGAAATTTCAACAAATTTATTAAAAAATAAAGAATTAGTTCTAAGATCAAAATAGATGGATTCACAATGAAATGAGGTGCCCAAATAATCCAAACTATATTCTAGAATATTAACACTAGTTCTAGATAATTAAAGAGTCTTGAATGAAGAACCCTATTCTTCATATTGGCTATCACTATAATTATATTTATTAGTAAATTTGTTGAAAATTTAATTATTAAATTCCTCTAAAGCAACTTCACTTGTAGTCTCTTCATTTTCTACTCTCAAAATTTACTTTGTAACTTACCACACTCTATTTGGGCCATCGAGAATTTAATTCAATATGATAAAATAAATTATCATATATTATATCCTTTCCTTTAGGATCACCTTCATTAAGAATCAATCTCTCAAGATATATATCTAGATTCATATGGTCATATACAAAAGAACTCTTATATTTAAAATCCATAATTCTTGACATCATAAAAGAATTCATCAATAGAAGGCTTATGGGTTGTATCTCCTTCAAAAAAATATTTATTTTGAATCAAATGTTTCAAAAAATAAATTCAAACACATTGTCTAGTCATGAATTACATGCTCTCAAATATCCTCTACCATGACTACAATTAAATATTAAATTCACAAATAAATTTATCACTTATATTTTGAATACTAGAAAGCTCATAGGTTAGAAGGATAAGGTAAATTTCATTTCCAAACTATATATATATATATAATTTTATTCCAAGACAAGAAAGAATGGTTGAATAAATGTTACAAAAATCTCATACCTCAACCCTCAAAGGTGGAAGAATTTATTCAGGCACACATACTCAAATTCTACCTCATAGAGATTCATTAAATTAATTGAAGCATGAAGATACATACTAATTGATGATACATTGTTAGAGTAATTATTGATTAACTAATAATTAATTAATATTTAATTCATTATTAGACTAATTTATCTCCATGCAATTAAGATAAACTTAGGAGTTCTTTTTTCTATTACTAGATTAAGCTATCATTTTTTCTCATCATATAGGATGAAAACACTTTTCATGATCTAACACCTTTATCATTTAGGTGTTGCTCTTGTAAAGAATTCTCCTTCATTGTAACTCTATGCAAGATTTTCATTCTATATGATTTTCTTGTTGAGGATAAATGAAATCATTGTTTGTTGCTCTCTTGCATGAAAGGTTTTCTTGTTTGTTGTTTGATCTTCCATCTTGTGTTATTCACAATACTAACATACATTGTTCCTATCAAATTATTATAGTTGACTACTAATCTCAATGGGTATAACATTAAAATAATTAGGATTTTTAGCAAAAATAAATTGTTTACATTTATTAGCATAAAAAATTTGGATCAAAATAGACAACTTTATCCTAATTAAAAAATATTTTGAATTATTTTTTTAATAATTTTTATTGTAATCCTTTAGGATAGCAATAGGCTTCATTCAATCCATGTGTACATGCTAAAAAAATAAAACCAAGAAAAAATAAACTAATAAATTTTAAACTCAAGTAGTGGTGTCATTCTATTGGTGCAAAATATTGCATCCTATCACTTTAGAAGACAATTACTGATAACTAGCCCAATGGAAATAATGTTGGTCTAAAATAGTGTTGAAATCATGACTGTATTGTGGGTGGCATTATTCAATTAAAAGGACTGGGTTACTCTTCTTAAATTTGGGATATATAGTACCATGGAGTTGTTTCTAGGATTTTGGAATGAAAATTAAAGATAGCTGAAAAAAAAATTAGTCACACAACTTAATCAAACCTTTCATGTAAGAATATCTCAAATATTTACAAATAAATAATACTTTGAGTAATGATTAGGAATAATCTCTGTTAAGTTTTAATTATAATTTGTATCACTAAGTCATGCATATTGGTAGAACTTAAGATAAACTAATCTAAAAAGGAACAAATGTGATGTTTTAGTTTCAAAATTAATCATTCAATTTATTGTGATAGGTTTTTATTTAATTATAAAATAGAATAAAAACTAAAATTAAAAATTAGAAGAGCCTACAAGAACAAAGAGTTATCAACAAACAAAAGATGAATCCGAATCACTGATAATATATTCAACCAACTGTCAACAATGAGCTCAAACCCTCATTATAAAGAATTAGGGTGAGCAAACACATGTCATGGATTGAGTTAATCACATGCCATGGATTGAAGAGAGGAATCCTCATCCTACAGTGGTGGCGAGTTGCTCTTCTCTATGCAAGGGAGAGGCATCGTGAGGGATTTGACACCTCTCAAGACAACTCAACATCCTTGACACCTCATGGGAAAGAGTCAAGGTTCAACTCCAACACCTAATTAGGCTTAAGTTAGCCTAACTAGAGTAGAATACACTAACAAAAAATATTTTTGTTAATCTAAAATAGATAACTAGAATTACATCCGAAAACTAAATAAAATAATTACAATTTCATTAGTATGTGATTAAAGCACTGAATAAACTTCACATAACCTTATATAATTTTTAATAATTCCTTCATTAATATATATATTTTTTAATTAGAAAAGAAAACAATAGAAAATATATAAAATAAAATAAAAAAACTAAAACAAAATGTATGTATTTAAATTGCAAAACACATAATATACTCCTTGAACTCTAGGATAACTTTAATATGTTATACTACCTCTGATATCCATTTGTCCTGCTTGTTTTCTATGGACAGTTCAAACCCATATAGACTATCCCGGCATTATTCATTAAAAATTCATATACATGGTAATATGCATTGCCCTCACTCATTAAAGGAACCATATGAAAAATAATATATGTTGCGCAAGGTGTTTGTTTGACATACAATACAGAAAACATTAATATTTAAATACATAGACTTCATCTAATTAAAGTTTTCAAATCAAATTCCCCCTCTACGATCCTCAGTTCGAAAGGGTGTTTAGACCTACAGATGTCAAGTACTAACAATACAGAAGGCAAAGCTTGTGATCCTAGATTCACGATTCAACAGCATAACATCCTGCCTTAATGTTACCCGATCAAATGCTGAAGTTTAATATATAGTGGGTCGAAATTAGTAATGCTATGGTCTGTTACCTGTAAAATTAAAATGAAATGCATTCAGAGTTTTGAAGAGAATGAAGCATACATACTGCAAGGCGTTGCTGGGAAAGTACCTTGGCGTGTATGGTATGGAAGGCCTTTTCGTTAGTTACAGACGAAGCAGCACTTACAACTTCAACTCCACATTCTTCCAACACCAGAAGAATATCGGACAAGGCAATCTGATTCTGGATCGAGTTTATGTATACCTGAAATGCACTTGAACCGAATGACTTTATTTTAACTGATGGGAAGGCCTCTTTTGATTCATGAAATTTCACAGGCGTCGATATTTCAACGCCCTTAAAGCAAGCTGCCCGAGTGTTGTTCTTGTCTCTTTCCTTTCTTAGATCTTTGATCTGTTGCTCTAGATACCGGACGTAATTAATGGCTTCCTCCACTTGGTCTGTTACTGAAAGCTTTTCCTGCACAATATCGATTCAAATTCGATTTAGATAAAATAAAACCCACAAAATAATACTATCTCAGCTCTGAAATGAAATAAAATCATACCCGAATGCCTTCTTGCGGAAGAAGTGACCTTAGCTCTGAGTAGAGTGAACTCATGTCTTTCCGCCGCTGCCTTTCAATCATTTTGCGAATAATCTGTTTGGTCGGTTGTGCGCCTACCTTCTTCCCAACGTTACTTGAAATGGCGTTCCCAAAGCCATCTTCTGGACACTTCTGAATATAGGAATCCAAAGCATTTCGGTAAGCTTTGGCTGGTTGAAATGAGATGGAACTGAAATTTGAGAGGTCAAATTCACTATTTGGGTGGAAAGTCATTTTATAGGGAAGATTGGTCATTAGGGTTGCTGGGTTTTAAGCCCAGGCTGGCAAAGAGATTTGCTGCAGAAAGGATATATGATTAGGTACTTGACCTGGGTAGATCTGAGACCGGCTTTAAATAGGCTAAAAGATTAGGGTTGATAGATTCTCATGAGATAACAAAGCTGCAGATTGCAAAATCGGTACAAACTGATTTTGCACTGGGTCCAGATCTTCTCAACTAATAAGAAAACAAGACCCGAATCAAACTAGATCTTTATGGTCTGGTGAGAGTGAAGGCAAGAGCGTTTAATAATACGGTATATTAGAACTCCATGCCCTCCACCTAACTTCTTCGAAGTGAAATAGAACCGTGTAGAAGAAGAAATGCTCCACTGCATGAATGATGGCTGCACATGAATTGAATGGTCCAAAATCAATACTTTAAAGCTCTATAATGATTACACAGTAATTCCAGTCATTGAATTTCATCTTTAACCTTTACTATGTTTATATTATTTATTCATTTTAACAGCTCGTTATGTTCCTAATTTAGAAGGAAAAGTGATCACCTTGATATGCTTCCCAAAAAGGATGCTTCATGATGAAGACTTATGGTAAGTCCGTAGGCTAAAAGTAACCAGTCCATTTTAATTAATTTAACGGCGTTTCCCATGATTTGTCCTCCAAATTACCAACATCATATGGATATGTTCTGGTTACTTTTAGGCTGCCGGCTTGCCATTTAAGTATTCATCATGATTAATTTTGAGAAATTGACCTCCAAATGAACAAAATAGTTACGAGTCCGTGGCCTGAATGCCTCCACGTTATTTCTTGTGGTTGAGAAAGGTTCATCCTATCAGAATAAGTTTTAAGTGTTAAGCTGGTCGGAAATTCGCCGTGCTGTTATTATTATTTATTTAAAGGAGCACTCAATCGAAACGTCATTTAATTAATTAAAAAACTGGGTATACGATGCTCCGTGTGAGAAAAGAGCAATATCATTTTAAATAATATGGAAAGGTGCTTATTAGAGAATGTATAATTAATGGACGTACTTTTCGAATGAGAGGACATCTTAAAAACACAGTTTTTATCCAGAATTTTTTTATAATATTATTATTGACTGTGGAAACTTCATGAATTTAATTAACAGGACACTAATTTTGCAAGTGGACAATGGATACTTGATTTTATTTGTGTTAAATCATTCTTCCTTGATGTCCATTATAACAGTAAATCAGTTAATCATCAGTTCTTTTAAGGAAAATGTAATTTTGAAATTTGAGTGAGCACATATGTAGGTAACAAATATCAAAGGAGCTTTACTTTCAGAAATTTGAAATGGACTATTATCTATTGACAATTAATGTTTGGAGGTGTGACTCATCATACAACTCACCAAATTAGCACACCTACTAAGAACTGTCTTAAAAATGACTTTTTAAAATATTTGACGAAAATTTAGTCATGGAATCCATAGTAGTTGAAAATTAAAATACTATTTGTTTTAAAGATGTTATCATATCTTTCTTCTAAATATAACTTATTCAATACCTAAGTGATGCCAATACTTTTTAATAATCATTATTATAGTTACATCTTGTTGGGATTAAGCTCTCTCAACCTTTGGAGTCCTAACATTTGTTTTGTAATTGTTTATTTAATTTATCCTATGTTTTATTTTCCTACATTAATTAATTTTATATGCACTTGACGATGTCACTTCTTGGAGTGGTAAGTTGAGTTGTGTTTAAACATGTGAAGTGGCATGGGTGACATGTCTCCTATTTTTTAGGAGGTAGGTGTCCCATTTTGTTTGAATTCACTAGAGTCATATTTGATAGTTATCTCATGTTGCATTGTGCGTCGCAACTTGTAACTTCTATTTTCGAGGAGTCATATTTAGAAGTTGCAGTTTAGAGTTGGAGTTGCACATGAATGAATTTTTTATTTCATGTTTATTTTGCATGGAATGTGGATGCCTTGGAGGCACATTTATATTTTGGAAAGTGCAAGTTTTTTTGGACTAAAAGAGGGGTAAAAAATTATTCAATTAAAAAAAGAACAATACAAAGCAAGGGAACTACATAGCCCTATCACTCTCCACTAATTGTTCCAAATTTTGAGACAAATCCAAGGGTAATTGACCCCTTTCAACAACATTCCAACCTTGCAAAAGATCAGAAGCCCATTAAGTCAAAGAATCCACAACCCCATTCCATTCTCGAGGAATATGACAAAAAGAAACAGAATCCAAGGAAGACATAGATTAAGAATTTGTTTAATAATAACAGTCAAATTCCAACTAACATCCTCCAAATATTTCCTCTTCAATAAAGTCACAACCACTTGAGAATCAAATTCACAAATGAGTCGTCTCCACCCGAGAGCAGAACCACACTCCACAACTCAAAGAATGGAAAGATCCTCCATCACATTATTAGTATACCAACCCTTATAAACATAAAAGATAAACTCAATATTCCCAGAACTAGTCTGTCCAACACCTCCAATACCAACATGACCAGGATTTCCACGAGAAGAACCCTTAGTGTTGATTTTCAACACACCTTGAGGAGGACACAAACACCCTTCCCTATTTATCTTCTAAAGTTGATTATGACATCTATTTCTCATGTTGTGACTAGCATTCTAAGCATCCCCCCGCTGAAGAGGAAAATTGAGAGGAGTACAAAAGGTAGCTTCTACAAGATCCACACCCCCAGCCAAGTCACACTTAGCCGCAAAAGTTTCTCCCACAGAATGAAGAATCTTCCACCACAAATGTTGGACAACCAGCTTCACATCTTGAAAAATCATGTGATTCCTCTCCAACCAAGTATGCCAGATAATAAAAGTTGGTCCCAAATCCCAAGAAACTTGTAGAAAAGAAGTCTTAACAGGGGCCTTCTCCCACTCAAAAAAGAACTCTGCCAAAGAAGAGATATGCCAACAAGTCTGGTTCCACACAACCCATCAAAGGTGCCACAACCTCCTAGAAAAAGGACATTGGAAGAAGAGATGAGAGACACTCTCTTCACTATTACAACACAAAATAGACATCAAGGGCCCATAAAACCCTATCTTGCGCAAGTTATCCTAGGTAAGACACCTGTTCTGGATAACCAGCCACAAAAAAATTGTGCTTGGGCCAAGAAAATTTGTTCCACACTTGTTTCCACGAAGGAACCTCAATTTCCCCAAACACTTTCCTAAGCAACTCGCCATATCTAGCTGAAACTAAGTACTTACTAGATAAATCCCTATTACTCCATGCCAAAACATCTTGCCCCACCATGGAATTAAATTCCCAAGAAGCAACAATCAGAACCAACTCTTTCCTATCCCCCTTTGACCCTCTTGGTGGCCAATCCGAGGAGCGCTTCCATCTAAGGCTAGTAGCCAATCCAATATTATGAACAACCTTATAATGCTCAACTGTGTACCAGCCTATAGAAGTAAAATGCCCACAAAGTGACTAGAGGTGAGGGTAAGCATAAAGGATAGGATGATGACCATCCCAAGAATTCCACCAAAAAGAGCTTGAGAACCCATATGACGAATCTAATAAAGCCCCTTCTTGACCAACTGCACCCTAGATTTGAGGGTATTCCAAATCATCAATCTCTTTCTTTCCAAAGGATAAAAAGACACATCAAAAGTGCTTACATATTTAAGATACTTTTGGGTAAGAATGTGGGCCCAAAGCTGATGCTCACTAGTACACCAGTGCCAATATAACTTGGTAGCAAGAGCTTTCCCATTCAAAACAATAGAATGCAATCTAAGGTCCCCCTCTTTTTGTGGCCTACACACCATATCTCACTTAACAAGGCTACACTTAGCCGACTGCAAATTACCACTCCAAATAAATTGTCATGAGAGAACATCAAATTCCCTTAGGAAATACAAAGGAGTCATCTAAACAAAACACCTATAGATTGTCAACCTTGATAATCTCACACTAGGTTTAGCTCCCCTTTATGTGCTTGGACATAATTATGCTAATAATTTGTCCATTTATTATCATTTTTGGAAAATTGGGACATAATTGAAAATTAATAGTAATTATTTATTTAATGGTAATAAGAGGACCAAAATAGGTCTAGTCTCTAGGGTGCAACCACCCTCGACCAACCTGTTTTGGCCCAGTTTTGAATATCTTATTGTCAAAAAATTTATATTTTTAAATTCAAATTCATTTATTGACTTATCACAATTATTTTTTTAGAAAAAGACTAAATGCATATAAATACAAGTATTTTTCACCATTTGAAAATGTAGGTAATTTGAATTCCAATTAAGCCTCCTGAAAAGTAGTCAAGAGAAGAATTGGCAACATTATTACAACAATTTTTCATGATTCAAGATTCATGTTAGTGATGCATCATGTTTATGAATAAGATTATTGTTGGAGAAAATTTATTAATATTTACTCTAGTGCGTAATGCAAACTTAGGAAAAGGTCATCTAGTTCTGATTGCAAGTGTTATTGCGTTAATTATTCATTTCAATCGGTCATGTGCTTTATTCTTTTTGTTGCACATAGTATGTTATAGTTTGTCTAGAATGCTCTAGACTCATGTATATTTAGTGGGTTTCTCCTCTTGAACTAGCATATGATGATCAGTTTCTTCAGGAGAAGGGTGAGTTGATATTGTGTATGAGCTACAATGCTTGTATCTTGATTTGCACAATGGTTTTGGTCTCTCTCTAGCAATGTAAAGTTATTTAAACAAATGTCAGTTTTGGTGGTGTGGTCATTATTTGGGCTGATAGACTTATCTCTATCATCAATGGTTGATCTTGACTTGTTAATTCTTGTTTTGAAGAATTTGTTGTGATATATTTGGGCCTTGGCACAACACATGATGATCCATAACTAAATCCTTTTATTTTGGAGATGACTCATGCAATATCAACTATTTCATCAATGATCATCTTGGAGCCGACTTAATTGAATTTTTCTATTATTATAGAGGATATTTATAAAAGGAAAAATCATTTGTGAAATCAAGAGTGTCTATTGAAAATTTTCTAAGAATTATATTGAAAATTAAGTGTGCGAAATCTATGTAATTATGTGATTGTGCGAAAAGGTACTGCAACATCAGCATAAGTTAGATGCTTCTTCCATAGTAGCTTAAGTTCCTATTTTTATTATAATCTCTTGTATCCTACTCTAAGACAATGAGTCTCATGTCCCTTTGTATCTTGCTCTAAGGTTGTAAATATTAGTTTGTAAGTCCATAGAAAGTGGGCCTTAACAACAAAGTAATTCTTCTTAGCAGTGAGTTACATAATTGTGAGTTAATACTCATTGTGGTTTTTCCCTCACTAGGTCTTGCACATACAAATATTGGTGTTTGTGTGATGCATGTGTTTTCTCCTACTCTTTTTAGTTTATGTGGTGTGTTGTTAATTTGTAAATGAAATGATGAAGTTTTAAATTATGTTGATTCACCCCCTCTCAACACATCATTGTGTTCAACAATCTTGTCCTTGGCATAAGTATTTCTACCCTCTAAACCTCTATTTGTGATTAAGGTAGTGACATTGTTTTTTCAAAATAAAGGTTGGGTGGGAGGGGGGGGGGGGTTTATTCATTTCCACCACTTCTATTTCTTGAGCCTCTACCATGGATTGGGATGCTGTAAATTTATTTTTTAAATCCAATTGGGGTGGATGGGGGGGGGGGCTCATACATAATTTCCTCTATTGTTACCCTTTCCTCCACTTTGATTTCTTGAGCCTTTAGAAAAATTGAGATACTGGAAAATTATTTTTGAAATTGGAATGGGGGGGAGGGGCTCATTCATGATCTCCTCTTCTATTTAAACCTAATAAGTTGTGAACCCATTGTTTCCATTACTAAATTTATTAATTCTAATTCTTTGTTTTCCAAGAAGATTTTGTTAATATCTTAAATGAATGCTTCATTTTGAGGACCTTCTTGACACTTTGATTTCTGATGGTCCAATTTTGTTTCTTTATGAGCCTTATCAACAACATGGGCACTTTAAGTATGAATATTTTAATTAGTGGGAAACTCTAGACTTTGGTTCAGATAAGATGGTTTTTTATCCTTCTGTAAGTATTGAGGTGAGCTTGAAAGAGGTAATAATTCCTTTACCATAGGTGCTTCATATATTGGGGATGCTTCCTTATACTGATCAGTATAAGGATGCATCTTTTTCCTTAAAAAAAGGATCTTCATAATTTACTCCACTAAGAACCTCTTCTACACCACAATCTATTACCTAAACACATGTATTCCCATGCACCTTTGGAATAGGAATAGAGTCTTTGATTATAATATATTCTAGTTTTGGGGTCTCAAATATTTCTTTATGAATAAAATTCCAATCAAATTGATGGTGAGATGGAACCCCATAATGATTGAGGGATTGCAAGTGGTCCTCTAAGGTATGTTGATTTGTTACATTTGGTGAGCTTACCTCTAGAAAGAGAAATTTATCCAAGATATGTAAAATGGAAAGACCATGCTAGCTATACTATTTTTTACCCTTTTGGATTTCGGATCCTCACAAACCTTACTCATTTCCCTTTTGGAAAAATGACACTCTTTTCTTAAATGCTCTAACAAATGACATGAAGCACATACTGATCTTGACTCTTCCAGAAAAATCTTTTGAATCCAAATTCCTTTTTGGAATGAATAGTAAATTCTTTTGGGAAGCTCTTTGTGGCATCTAAGAGCACACAAAGGCAAACTGGAAGTTTAACATTTTCAGAGAAGGACATGTTATGTTTGAGAAATATCCCCATCTAATTGCCTAAATTTTTAGTAACCATAAAATGGCTGAAATTTGGAATCCAAAGTTGCATATATAATCTAGATCCTTTAAGAAACCAAGACTTTATTTTGAATACATAATCTGTATTTTTTTATTGAAAAAAAACTATAAAAACCCCTTTACCATAATCTAAACAAAAATATTTCATATACTTCAGACCATTGATCACGCAACCAATCAAAAACCCTTTACCCTAATCTAAATAAAAATATCTTTATCTGAAGTTCAGTTCCAAAACTTACAAATTAGGGGTCTTTTACCGAGATATTGTATCGGGTCCTAAAGAGTCCTATGGAAAAGTGACTTTGATACTTTGATACCTCTTTAACAGTTGGTTGTCTGCCATTTACCACGAGAGAAGGCGAACTTCGAGTGAGTCACTGCAACTTTTCTCTTTTAGGGAACCATTTTCGCTTAGATGAGAGCCGATGTGACTTTCTGCGCAAAGTATTCTTAGTGGGGAAAAACTCTGATCTCAGCAATTCTGGATTATTGAAGGGAGCACCTTTTAGAAGGGGTATATTGTTCGGAAATGTAGTCGGATTTCTTTTACAGAACGCCTTTCTTGAAGACCCCACATCTTCGTAAAGTTGTTCCCCAGCAGCAACATTCTGCACGCCCCTATTGGCTTGAGGCCCAAACTGCTTTCTGAAGCGATAGAGTTTCTGACGTTCTGCGAACAGATTTTTTGAAAATATCCCGTTATGGACCCCCCCCCCGAATGGCGGACCCTTTATTTCTCCATATCTCCATATCTACCCCTGTTGAGAAGAGTGCAGCACCCCCGGTCTGGGCCCAAACGACCCCACACTGACCGTTGTTCCCTGCTTTTTTCCACTACTCCCGCGCATTCAGTTGCAGAAAGCAAAATTGTTGAAGCTAAAGGTCCCCTACCCACGTGTCCTATAGGGTGGACTTAGTCTCGAATGAATAGACTGGTGAGATCCCTGTATCTTGGGTTCTTGCTGTTTGGAATCCCATTGCTTCCTTCCTGGTTGTTGATCTCCCTGTGCCCCCTCCTCAACTCTCTGTCCTTGAGAAAAAGTGATGTTATTTAGTTGTTCTTATCTAAAATTATAACTTTCATACTGTACTCACTAGATGAGATTGTGTCTTAATTATATTTACAATTTTCTTTTCTGAACTATAACACTTATTTTTTAAATGGAAAGAAAACATATAATCCCATCTAAATTAATTTTATTATTTTATACTTGAGCTAAGTTAAAGAGAAATAGGGTTCAATTAAAAACTAAAAATTATAGAGAATGTGTTTGTTGGAATATGAAATAGAATGTAGAATTGGAAGAAAAAAAAGAAGCAGCAGGTAGAGCTCTCTATTTGGGATGTGACTATAATGTGTTATAGTCCAACGTACATGTTCTATTCTAGTTTATGCTATGTGATCCAAAACTATTACAAGGCTTCAATTTGTATACAAAACATTAAAATTCTTACATATAAAAAGCGAGGGAAAACATAAAAGTAGTCTAATATATACCAAATATTATAGAAATACTAAAACGAAGTTGAATAGATAGAATAATGAAATGAAATAGAGAATAGAAGTATAAAACCAAACTTCTATGAATTCCGAACGTTTCAAAATATGTTAGATTAAACAAAGAGGAAGGAATAGTCGAGCCCCTATTTCTTGTTTAAACCTCGATGGACAACAATTGATAAAGATGGAATGAAATACGTGTGTGTTCCTAATATATTAAACTTTAGAACTAGTAAAATAAATCTTAATATTGTGAAAGTTCTTCTAGTTCTACATGAACCAATAATCTAGTTATATGATTGTCAAGTGAGATTGAAAATCCCCACAAGTCCCAAGAAAACAACTAATTAACAAATGCTATGAAAAATAAAATTGAAAATAAGCTTTGAACATTATAACTTCACACCATAAATGAAAATAAAACGTATGAGAGCCACAAACTAGATGTCCTCAAATTTGTAAAGGATACCAAGGAAATCATGCTAGACAACAAAGTGGTCAAGAACCCTTGATATGCTAGTCATATTGCTAGTAGTAGATCACATGAGAAAATAGAAGATTGATATTGATTGTTCAAGAGTTAGATTGAGAGAGATTGCATGAGATAAATTCAAAAAAGAGGGGAGAAGATGAAGAGGTTAGTGGATTGAATTGGTTGTTATTATTCGACCCAAGTTAGTTGCCATGCTTGGTCATGAAGAGAAAGATGGTAAAAGCTTGCATAACTAATTGTTGTATGAATAATTACTATTGGATATTTGTGTGTCATGTGAACATTTGCACTTTACACTAGTTTCTATGCATAACAAGCTATTGAATGTTTGACATGCCAAAAAAATATGAGATATACATAAAAATAATACTAATTTACACAAAAAAAATAAAGAAAAAGCATAAGTATAAGACCTAATTTGACATTGAGGGAAGGAAAGATTAAGACATGAACCAAATAAAAAGACAATAATAATTAGGAATGCTAAAACAAACTCAAAACATAATATAAAAACTAAAAAAAAATCATTTTCAACATTACACTAATTTTTCACATAAAGAGGGGTAAAAATTTATTAAGACAAGAAAATTTTACAAAGCAGGGCCATTAAATAGCCTTATCAAGCTCCACCAAATGGTACAACTATTGAGACAACTCAAGGGGTAATTAATCCCAATCCACCAAGTTCCAATCCCGAATATGATCAGAAGCCCATTTAGCCAAACAATCAACAACACCATTCCACTCCCTAGGAACATAAGTGAAATTAATAGACTCCAAAGAAGCACAAAGGTGAAGAATTTATTCAACAACCAAGGCCAGATGCCAACTAACATCATCCAACTACTGCCTATTCAACAAGTTCACCACAACCTAGGAATCAGATTCACATATGATCTTATGCCAGCCCAACTGACTCCCACACTCCACAGCCAATAAAATTGTTTGAGCCTCCATAAGATTATTAGTATGAAGACCCTTATAGACAGAGAAGATAAATTGCACATCTCCAGAGTTATCTCGACCAACACCCCCAATGCCAGCATGACCAAGGTTTCCATGAGAAGAGCCATACATGTTAATTTTAAGAACTCCTTGAGGAGGAGGTGACCATCTTCCCTCTTTATTCACCTTTGAGGTAGGGTGTCTGCATCTGTTGTGCATGATTTGTTGTTGTAGAGGAGGGAGATGAAGATTATTAAAACAACCAACATTAGTAGAAGCCATTAAAACTGACAAATCACACTTAGCCACAACCGTTTCTTCCAAAGAATGCAAAATCTTCCCCCACAGACAAGGTGCCACCAATTGCATATCCTGAAAAATTAGTTGATTCCTCTCCAACCAAAGATTCCAAAATATGAAGGACAGGCCAATAGCCCAAGCAGCTTGAAGAAATGAGGTAGAAATAGGATCCCTACCCCACCGATCCACAAACGCAACAAAAGAGGAAACATGCCTGCAAGGTGTATTCCACACCCACCACCAAAAATGCCAAATCTTTTGAGCATACAAACATTGGAAGAAGAGGTGAGAGACACTCTCCTCCGCAACATGACACAAAACATAGATTGAAGGGCCTTGGAATCCATGCTTGCATAAATTATCCCAAGTAAGACACCGATTTTGAGCCATTAACCACATGAATAAATTGCACTTGGTCCATGATAGCTTGTGCCAAACTTGCTTCCACCAAGGGACTTCAATATCCCCAAATAAATGCCTACCTAACTGCTTATAACCAGTAGACACAGAGTATTTCCCAGACCTATTAGAGCCATCCTAGGCAAAAATATCTAGTCCCCTTAGAGAGTTGCAAGAGAAGGAAGCCAAAAGTAGAACAAACTCACTCCTAGCCCCCTCAGAACCCCCAGGAGGCCACTCAGAAGGGTGCTTCCAATGAAAGGTAACAGCAGAGCCACAATGCTCAACAATCTTGTAATGCTCAATAGTATCCCAACCAGCTACAGTAAAAACCTTAGAAAGGGGTTGAAGATGAGGAAATGTAGACAAAATAGGTGAATGACCATCCCAAGAATCCAACCGAAATAGAGCTTATGAGTCTGAGTGACAAATTCAGAAAAGTGCACACTTAATCAACTAAGCCCCCACTTTCAAAGTATGCCAAATCATAGAACCATTTCCCTCCAGAGGATAGTCAAGAACCTCAAAAGGAGAAACACCTCTAAGATACTTATAGTTGAGAATACAGGCCCATAACTAATGTTGATTGGTACACCAATGCTAGTAAAGCTTAGCAGCAAGAACTTTCCCATTCAAAATAGTAGAGTGTAAACCAAGACCACCTTCCTGCCTCGGTCTACACAGATTCCTATTTAACAAGGCTCCACTTAGAAGACATCAAGTTGCCACTCTAAAGAAACTGATGAGAGAGAGCATCAAATTCTTTAAGAAAATACATAGGGGTCGATTGAATGAAGTACCTATAGATAGGAAGGTCCTGGATAACAGACTTAAGGAGAGTAACTCTAGCAGTTGTAGACAACCATCGATGAGTCCAATGAGTTACCTTCATTCTCAATTTATCAAGAAACATCTGCTAAGAGGACATAGGCTAACGACCAATAGCCACTAGAATCCCCAAATAGACAAAGGGTAGAGAACCAATTTGAAACCACAGAATAGCAGCGATCCTCCACTGGATAACCCGAAGTAGCAAGGTAGATATTCAAAGCTTTCCTAAAGGCCTCAGCTTTATGAATAAAAGCCAATCCCATAAGAGAAGTTCCATCAACAAACTAGAGATGAGAAAGTGTTGGCAAACCTAACCCCCACTTCCAACCATGAATCAGACCTTGAGAAGCCCGAAACTTAAGAAAGCGACCAATCCCTTCCACCAAAATAATTGTGGATGCCAAATCTGCAAATGGTTAGAAATATTAACATAATAATATCATGCTAGTCATTTAAAACATGTTAGATTAAGCATCCTTATGAAATACTTAACCATGCTAAAATATGCAAAACTAAATAAAATAAAGTAACTAATTGCAAGCATATAAGAACATGATAAAAACTTTATCTCATATTTGATTGGTGCTATTATAGAAAACAACCCTTTCCCAACCCTTGATAAGCTTGATGTTGCAAATGATGGTGGAAAAAATCAGTTCTCGGTTTAAGAGAATGACTTTGCATAAAGATTGTGGAGTTGTGGAGGATTTGATAAAAGATGAAGCTTTCATTTATATATTATTTTGATGAGAGAATGGAAAAATGGATGAATGTGGGACAAATATTTAGACAATACAATGAGGCCACTTATCAACTTGCCATAGGTTGATGAATGTGCAAGTTTTGGCCAATGTGTCCAAGAGAGCGAGATTTCAAATTTGAAATTGTGATATAAATGTTGAGTTCAACTTGTGCAAGGGACATGTAAGAGCCATGTAAGAGGTCATAAATGCTTTGTTGGGTGTACATGTCCACTTGTTTTTGAATTCAAACTTGAGGGAATATTCCTCAAAGATGCCATGTTGATGGAAAATGCTGATTTTAATAAATCAATAAATTGATTTATTTATGCAAGTGGGAAAAGCTAGAGGATGTGATGGGTGGTTAGGTTAGGTTAATCAAGATTAGATTAACTTAATTATTATTAGATGCTTTGACCCCTTTGACTTGAATATTTTGATTTATCTAAATCAAAAAGGGATGAAAGGTGATTTGAGACTTAATTAAATAAAGGATTGATTTATTTAATCATGGAGGGTGATGTTAGGATCAAGTTGATTTATTTGATTTAAACTGATGACTTTAGGAGATTTGATAAATAAACTTGATTTATTTGCTAAATGGATGAATATGACCTAATTGAATACATTATGCCAATTTTGCATGTTTACATTTTGCCCCTCTTTGAAGCAATGTACTTGTTGCGTTGGTTCAAAGAATAAACTTGCTGCAATCAAAATTCAAAAAATTTCTTATTTTTTCAGTTGCCTCAATGGAAAGAAGTACACTAGTACATTGCCCCCTTGAGAGATCGAGTGAAAAGATTCCATTTGAGGGTCAATCTCATGGATAAATAGGTTCACACTGGATGGTTATGGATGATGATGCAAGTGAGATGGTTTTAAGATACTTAGAATAAAAAAACTATATTATCAAGTAAACAACTTAAATGATAATATGATGTGATGATGGATGAGATGGATGGCGTGATATGTTGTGATTATGCAAATGTATGATTTATGCAAATATATGATTTATGAGATGCTTAGAATAACAGATCTATATTATGATGATGATTATGCATGTGAGATGATATGCAGAATACTGATGGTTTGTGGATGCAAGATGGATGCAAGATGGATGCATTAGGGATTTAGATGATCACAAGAGGATCCAACAAGTCCATGATCTGACGAGACTTTATCAGGGATAATGATGATGATAGATGATGATGATTTGCTTATCAAGGATTGGGATTTTAAAAGAGCTACTTGCCTTATGTTTGATTACATATGTAGATATGATGCATCAAGGTATAAAGAACCAGGATAGTGTTGTACCTAGTGCAATGGAATTTGACTCAACAAATAGATAGGTGTATTCTTGTTCACACTTGACATATAGAAACCTTGCTAGGACGTACCTAACAAAGCAAGTATTCACCAAGTTATTTTACAAGAACGTACAACAAGCACAACAAACAAAAGATAATGATTGTTGCCCCATTCCTATCTCTCTAGATCCCTCATTTGGATATCATTGAGAGGTCCTTGGAATGAGCACAATAAGATAAATCAAAAGAAAAATCTTGACCAAGTACGCAAATAAGTCAATGTTCTTCATAGCTCTAGCCAAAGGGATTTGTTTTGATAGGATAAAAATCCAAGTGATATCCAAAATGATGCCCATTGTCCAAACAATATATCCTAGGACATGCATTGTATATGATGATGATGGTTTGATAAGTTGATTGATAGGCTATTGATATAAGGTTGACTATCATGTCTGAAAATGATCAAGAGTTTGATTTTTA